>BMAO01030954.1:0-20103 GCA_019973975.1 Trichonephila clavata
AAATTGAATCCCTTTTTAAACATGTGCCATAGAGAGAAGTCGTATTGATAGTATTGCCGACATCTCTCTTTGATGTTTAGGTGATGTGATTAAAAGAAAGTGTATATACAAAAAAATTTCTAAATACGAGCAGACAACCATGTTTAGGATAATGGTCTTCAAACTATGTTCACGGAACCCTGGGGTTCCACGAGGCATATCCAGGGGCTCCAAGAGTCACAGTAAAAAAATCGAAAAGAAAATTATAAACGTGTATACAAAATGGATTCACGTTCTCTATGAAATTCATATACCCACTAACGTTTAAAGCTCATCCTTGTATTAAGAAATTGAAAATGAAGAAACTTTTTTTTTATTTCTAATAATTTTATTTTCAATACTTTTAAAACTTTTATTATAATGTAATAAAAATATTTAAAATTATTGTTTTATTTTTATATATTACCTACTTGATTTTGTGTAAATATTTTATCATTTGCTATTCCGGGTTCCACGAGATAACTATATACTCATTAGCACAATGTCTTTCAAAACTAAATAGTTTTCCAATGGAAAATGCACCTTTTGACAATTGTTGAGTAAACACCTACAATAAGGGAGAGGGAACAACTTATGGACCTATCAACACAGATTTGATGTCAAAACTCTAAATTTAAGCAAGAACAGCTTCTAAAAGTTTTGTTCCGATTCATACAAAATACACAGTATTTCTTTAAACATTTTAATGTCATTCAGAACAATGTGTATGAGCAAAAAACATCTCTCACCATAAGTGGCTACGAAAACAAAGTATAGAAATAAATTGAGCTCAGAATATGTAATGCGATTGCAGTTAATCTCAGTAGACCTAGACTTCGCGATTTGTGTGGAAAAATGCAAGCACATATTCCAGTTACTAAACATAATGCATGGGTAGGTGACACTTGGATCACAAATTAATATTGTAAATGAGTAAATTATATCAAAAAATTAGAGGAGAATTTTTTAATATATAAATGCTGTACTCTTTTTTAATTGCCTTTACATAAAATACCTATAACATGTTGATCTACTTTACAAATATTATTTTAATACATATTCTTCAAAAACATTCTATTTCTAGGGTTCCACGAAAACACCTTCTAGTTCTAGAGATTCCACGAAAACACCTTCTAGTTCTAGGACAGAGGTTCCCAAACTTCATCCCTTGCCATGTTTTTCGGTTTCTGGTAGACCCTTGCTTACCTCTGATATTGAATTTTAGCAAATTTATCAACTTAAATGTCTTTTTGACAGCTGGTACTACTACTTACTTTAAAAGAATTAAATTGTTAACTGTAGTGTGTGTGTGTGTGTGAAATATAGCATGTTAATGAATTAAATTATTAAAAAATTAATTAATTTAATACATAAAACAACTGTTACATAAAATAACAGAGCAACAAACGTTTTTAATGAGAGGGATGAATCTGGTGCTTCAATAACAAAATTTCAACATTTAATGTATATATCATCTAGTCAGGTTATAACCCTAAATCTCATTTGTTAGTAAGTGTCCAGTCACAAGCCCCCCCCCTTCTTTTTTTGTTTTTGAGATTGGCAAACTCACTGAAACTCCCTCTCACTAGGAAAAGCGATTAAAAACTTTCTCATAATATTCCATAATTCATGACAAATAACAGGAATATCTTTTAAAAGCCAAAATTGCTGACATCTATTTCTAAGCTTTATTTTAAGATCGTTAGGGCCTATTCTGATCAGTTCCTATTGTAATATGACATTTTTTTCCCAATGTGACTATATGAATTCATTGCCTACTCTGTGGTATTACTATAAAAAAGCAATCTCAAACCTAGTTTTAAAAACCTGAGTAAATGTTATTATTGAAACTTAGGTTAAAATGTCCTGACAGATTGTCTGTGACAAATTGAGAAATTCCTAACGTCCAATATTATGCTTCTTTAATTTATTTCTGGAAATTAATGCTGAAATGGTCCTTGTGTCTTAATAAAATTTATGCTGTCGCCTAGTAACCACAAATTATCCTCACTAAGTTTAGTAACTAAATGTTAAATTGGTAAAATCTGGTTTCCTCTAGTCAAATTTTTTTTTAAAGATTAAAGACAGGATCTCTGGTTTAATGAGAGCCCCTATTATAGACCCCTTTTTACACCTCATGGACCCCAAAATAATTTTTTCGCTGGCGTAGACCCCTTATAGGTCGTCATAGACCACTTTGGGAATCACTGTTCTAGGGGTTCCGGGAGTTGAAAGAGTTTTAAGACCACTGGTTTAGATATACGAATACTGGAGATAAACTGCGGAAAGGATAAGTCATCGTTGCAAGTGGACAGAATGGACGGTTACATTTTTCTTTTTACTCAATTTCCTCCATGCAACAAATGTTTTGCCTTCGACTCTCAGTCGCGCTCGATTTTCAATAGCATTAGCAGTGGAAAAATGGTGCGGCTTAGATTTGAGTAATTTCTATTAATACAAATCTAACTTTTGAATTATGCAGCAAAAAGGTCATATAAGTACACACATTACAAAAACACTTCAGAGAATTTTCTGTTTAATACTTTCCAAGAACAAGAAAACCGAATTGAATTTCTCACCCTGATAGCGAATAAATTAACTCTAAACGACGAACATAAAATAAATGTACAACGCATTACAATCTAATCAATATATTTAAAACCCATTGGTAGTGCATATCCATCAAAAATCGCAAAATCATTTCTTAAAAAGACAGTCATCTTTAGCGCATCGTATGTTCTTTGAAGTAAAAATTCTCTCCAATCCGGATTTTCAGGCATCTTTTCTGCCCCAGAGCTGAGAACTCATTTCGAAATTTGTCCTCTGCGAGCGAAACTTTTCTCGGGGGCCATTTTTACAAAACAGGTCGAAAATAAATTGTCCGAAAATTGAAGGGTGTTGAATGCCGCGATCTCTGTTCTTTTCCCCCCATTCCTTAAGGCCGTTTTCTGTTTTTTTTATTATTTACCTTTCTGCAGATGGAATTTGATCCTGAAGCTAAGTGTTATAAATATTTATCGGGTATGAATATTTCATTCTTCGGGTAGCCGTTTCTAATCCTGAGGCTATTCTTCGTATGATCTCTTTGACGTAGCTAGTTCTGAGGGGCCCTAGATCAAAATTCCTTCGGACCCTTTTTAAATACGGGAGCCCTGTTAATGGGACTGTAGTTATACATGTTGGGTCCCCGTAGCTTAGGGGCCCCGTATCATTGATACGGCGGTAGCTATGCCCCTGTATGATCTGTTTAAGACAAGGGACTGATAATAGCGTAATGTCGAATCACTTTTTATTTTTTTGATTAATCTGTATTGGACTAAAAAAGCAATCCTTTAAATTAGCAAAATATAGAATGGATAGAAATACAGTGAAATACCTTTTACATGAAAACGTTTAAGAAGATACAATGTCCCAACAAACTAATTTGTATTTTCATGCATTATATTTTTCTATTAACACGAAATGAAAATCGCTTAACACGAAAAGATTTCCCTTCAGGGAATTAACAAAATACGGAAAACACCACCCGATTTGGGCTGTCCTACTGTATCATCGGAAGAATTTATTGCAATAGATGATGATAATGTGTGTACAGCCCCAATTATAGCAAAGACATTTTGGAATTTCCTTAAAAGCTAAGAAAAAAAATATCACTGATGCAGATTCCGACGACTTAAATGCAACGAATAATGCAGCTCCCGTTCCCACGTCATACGAAATGAGGAACATCATGAAAGTATATTCAGTTATTTAGACGCATATTCTAATGGTGAAATGTATGAATAACAAAATGGATGACATTGAATAATTTGTTGACAATTTGATGCAAAAAAATGACAATGCAAAGAAAAATATCAGATTGTTGTCCAAAATAAATAATTTTTCTTTTCAAAAACATTATAATTTTGTATTAAATTTCATTCAGGCCTTGTGAATGTATTTGTTTCATTGATTTCTCTTAAATACATGCATATATACTAATAACATACATGTAAATAAATATCATATACATGTAAATAAAATATGCTCTAATAAACTTGATTTAGTTGAATTTTTTTTTTTCGCGATATCGTTTAACACGAAAAAATATTTCAGTCCCCTCAATTTAGTGTTAAACGATTTGCACTGTATTGCTTTTCTTATTAATTAAATTTTTGTGGTCATGGTCACAAGCTGGTTGGTTGTTTGTGGGTCAGGAGTTTGAGTCTCAGTGTCACTGAAAACCCGCCGTGTAGATGGGCTAATTTACACACACACACAGCTTAAATCCTTCGTGGTTCAAAATCCTACCATTGGTGAGGAGTGGAAGTTTGGAAAAGAGGGGTTGTCATCGTGTTGCTTTTAGTGCGACTTTAATAAACGTTAATTCACTGATACGTATATCAGACATCTTGAATTTGTGAAAATATTGTTTTCTCCAATAGGATTAATTATCGTATTTTTTAAAGGGGGAGGGAGACAGCTGGGAAGCGTAGTTGGTTTTGAGCTGGCCTTGTACTCCCACGTTTGCGGATTCAATCCTTGGCCCAAGTCAGTGGATTTTCATGATGCAAAAAATCGATAGCATCCATGTCGTATGATTATGTGGAGTTTAAAAGATTCCTTAAGTGCCTGTTTGGCTTAGATGCTCCTAGGCGAAGGAAAATTCTTAGAACTGTTTCGTGTCTTCTGAGCTCAGACGCCTCCCTCTGGGGAGGAAACTGGGCGTCAAAATTACGCTGTGGCAACTGATATCCACCTATATAATGCCACACTAAAAAGTGATACCAGCTCTCGGGGAATGTACTAGGTCTAATTACCAATCCGCAGTTCTATTAGAAAGTAAGAAAAAAAAGTTAAAGGGAGAGATGAGCATTCGGAAAAAAAACCCAGGAAAAGTGGCTATAAAATTATGATACCGATTTTTTAGAAATTATTTTTTAATAATGCTTTTTAAAACCTGAAACACTGAAATGTAAATCTAGAAAATTTTTAAAATGTAGAAAAAAAAATCATTTTCCATTTTCTTTGAGGAATATATGCATGAGAACACACATCTTGGTTCTTTTTTTTAATACCTCAACAGTTTCGAACACGATTTGTGCATTAGTGTTGGCATATTAAAGACGGTATGTAGTGAAAACTATATAGACTGAATTACCTCGTTTCCGCATGTACAGTAGGTAAAAAAAGTATTGGCAATTGTCTATAATTGATCATATTAGCTAACAAAGGAAATGATTGACAATTTTAACTGGACATAACGAACACAGGAGGTAATAAACACACAAATATAACGAAACTTTCATTTTAATATGCCTTTTACACAAAATATACAACAAAAACGTAAATTGGCATGTCAAAAATGTATTGGCAAAGTTCTAACTGTTTGCAAATTTTGTCATGTTGAGGTCACGTGTTTAGACTGATAAGAAAGCCTGTTAGTATAAAGTCTGCAGTGCTATTTCAAAATTTTTAAAACGTTATTTTTTTAATGCCGTGATAAAATGGCTTCGAAATTGAAGGAGTTGGATGTTAATGTTAAAAACATGATTATTCAGCTCAGAAATGAGGGGGTTTAACTTATCGTGCTATAGGAATACAACTGAACATAAGTTTATTTACTTTCAGAAGTGTTGTAAAAAAGTTCAACGAGACAGGATCCACAGAAAATAAGGTTAGAAGTGGACGGCCTGGAATGTTTTCTGCAAGGGAGAAACGTAGCATTATCAAAAGAGGTTAAGAAAAATCCCAAAATAAGTGCACCCCAGTTAGCCAAAGATGTTGCTAATACTTCGCATAAAACTTTTAGTGTACAGACTATACAGAATGTTTTGCATGAAGAAAGTTATTATGGAAGGGCAGCTAGAGAGAAACCTTTCATTTCGGAAAGAAACAGAAGAAAGAGATTAGATTTTGCAAAATCTCATGTTAATTTATCAGATGAGTTTTGGAACACAGTTATTTTTTCCGACGAATCGAAGTTTAACATTTTCGGGAATGATGGACGACAATATGTGTCGAGAAAGCCAAACACCGAACTGGAAAAACAACATTTAACACCGACTGTGAAACATGGTAGAGGGAGCGTCTTAGTTTGGGGCTGTATGGCAGCAAACGGAGATGGTAAACTGTGCTTCATTGATGGTATTATGACAGCACGCGTACGTACATCGACATATTGCGCCATAATTTGCAATCCAGTACCCAAAAACTTGGCTTAGGAACATCATTTGCATTTCAACAAGACAATGACCCTAAGCATACAGCAAACCTCACCCGGGAGTGGTTACTGTATAACTCTCCTCGCCAGTTAAAGACGCCGCCTCAATCGCCTGACATAAATCCAATTGAGAATTTATGGCACAAATTGGACGTAGAAGTCAGGAAACATAAAATTTCGTGTAAAGACGAACTTAAGCGTACATTCCTGCAAGAATGGCACAAAATTCCCAATAGTACAACCAAGACTGGTTTTCTCTATGAGAAATAGATTACAAGCTGTTATAAATGCAAAAGGTATGCATACAAAGTATTAAACATATCCTGATTTTGTTCTCACATTTTACTTATTATTTTGCCAATACTTTTTTGACATGCAAAAACACGTTTTTGTTGTATATTTTCTGTAAAAAACATATTAAAATGAAAGTTTCATTAGATTTGTGTGTTTATTACCTCCTGTGTTCGTTATGTCCAGTTAAAATTGTCAAGCATTTCCTTTGTTAGCTAATTTGATCTATTATAGGCAATTGCCAATACTTTTTTTACCCACTGTATTTTTTTCTAAATGTTCAACATTTTGAAGACAGAAGTTTTTATTTTTCAGTTGTTGGCGACGGAAGACGGAAATTCACTCCAAACATTACAACATATATTAGCTACCTTTTAAACAGTAATTTTTGTGCCACAAAAAAGCAAAATTTCTGTATTTAACGTATAAAATGGTTATTTTATTTTGAAAATAAATAAATATTTTTTTCAAATTATTCTTTACAAAAAGTAGTACATACATTCCATAATAGTTGAGATCTTCACAAATGACGTGGATTTCCGTCATTCGTCACTAATAGTTGAAAAATTTAAAAACGGGAATTCGTGTCTCAAAAGGGTTTAAATAGATTTTAACAGAACAAAGCTAAAAAATTCCATTCATATTGACAAAAGATAAACAGAGTTTAATTTTAAACATCTCTAAACCAAAACTAAACTTAGTGGCGCAACAGCCCATAAAGAGCCAAGACCTACCGTGAACATTTCAGTTTTCATAACCTTGGGCATTGAAGTTCATAAGCAGATGTTCCAGTCAGGTAGCCAGTCTCACGCGAAACCCGCAGGGTTTAGTTCCTAAGCAAGATTGGTACTCATTTATCGACCCACTGAAGGGATGAAAGGCTGAGTCGACCTTGCCCAGCCCGAACCTGTGGCATGGTAAACATATCTATATTGGTTAAAATAAGTCCACAGGACACTTTTATGGGGGAAGGGGGACTATATTTTTATAAAACATTGTGACGTTTGAGATAAATAAAGGTAGCGTGATATTGGTTAATTAAAATGTTAAGTTTAATTACGTCACAACTATTATTTAAAGATTTACATTGAACTTATTAACTTAGTAATTAGATTATTAGAGTTCAGTTCTGTTGTTTTGAGAGGGAGAAGTTGTTTGGTGTTTGATCTCAGCGAAGCCATCAGAGCATCTTCCGTTCCCTCTCTCGGCCCTCTCTAGGGTTCGGGAGCATCGCAAACGGCTTCCTTCATCCTCGGGTTGCATCCGGAACGTCAGTGGAATAGGGGGTTCTTCCTGATGTAAAAGGTTGCCGGGGAGATGTCCAAGACAAGACCGCGCAATATATTTAAGAGTGCAGGAGTCCTTACATGTGTGATGATCAATTCTACTAAGAAGCCGATTCAGCTGTGTGACGAGAACGTAAAAACATGTAGACGAAATCATCAAGGTGTAACATGTATGTTAAAAATCTTTTCGTCTGTGGGGGAAGGGGTGGAACAGACACTAACCCCCTCCCTTTTCCTTATGTACGCCACTGAATTAAGCCTCATCTAATTACGGAGTTTAAATGTAGAAACTGTTGAAGAAAATTCTAAAAAATAAAACTTTACAAAAAGCTTAGGGGGAAACAAATGGGGCTGTTTTTAATATATATAAACAGAACTAAACTATATAAACAAAACAAAAAATCGTGAATACATGAAAATATTAAGTATGCATGAGATTAGAATGGAAAGCATTCCAGTGTTGATTCTGGGCCTAGATCCGAAACAGAGAACTCTTTCAAAATTGCTTCTCTTGTTCCAACATTTATTTCTTACCTAGCGTAGGTTAACTCAACTCATACATTTATTCATTACATTTCACTGAATCCAAAGTGTTTCTTTTACATAGACACAAAACAAAAAAGACATTTCCCCTTTCTTTTGTCGTGCATATACTCACGTTTTTTCGTTAGCATCTTCTAAACACAAGCATTTCTATCTTAATCCATTACAGTCGCATTTTTGCATGAATCGTTTCCTTTTCTTTTTCCCCGCCTTTTCTCTCCATACATATTCTTTTTTTTCGTTAGAGGAAAACTTACCCATATCTTAAAGAGAGAGCTTGTACCTGTCACCACCCTCACAGAGAATGAATTAGAGGAGGACGTGCCGAGCATACTCACGTCAAGAAAGAACGATAAGTTGCCGTAAATATTAAGCAGAAGGTGCTGACGATGTTGCGACGTTTATAAATGTGTCGTTCTCCGGTCTGTGTGGCTTCGTGGAGATATGAAGAACGTTAATGAAATAATCAGTTATATAATCCGTCTTGGTCGTGGCATTTTTATTGCAGGATGGCGTTAAATATTCGACACAGATTACGTTCCTTTTGTTTTTAAATCGAAGATGAATCCAACAGGTTTGTTATGTAATTACAGAAAATAAAATAAAGCAAATCCATGAAAAGCGGTCGATGAAACTTGAACAAATTTAGACCAATGGTTCTTAACTTTTCGATCACTATAACCCCCTTTACGTATCAGTCTGACATCGCGGACCCAAAATTTTTAACACCCTTTCCTGACTTACTGTTCTTAATCGAAATACATGTTCTAGTAGAGCTAGGGCAATTTAGCGGTCTAGCCTAGAATGTTACGTCTTTCAATTTTTCAAAGATGCCTTTCACAGTCTCTGAAAGGGCAATCTTTAAGTTGTATGAGAGACTCCACGGACCCCTTCCCCCCACACACATAAATGCTGGGGACCCCAGAGGTCCGCGGACCACTGTGTGATGGAACTATACGGATATTAATCCTCTTGGGTAAACTTTGGGGCTAGCTTTCGCGTTAATTCACAGCCATCCCTCAAGAAGAAACCTAGATACGTAAATTAGTTTGACGATATAAAGTCAAAAGGTTTTGTAAATGTAATATAGAAGGAGAACTGTTGCGGTGATTCGTAGGTGAGATTTATTTCATTATCACAACGTGAATTGAGGAAGGAGTTTATCCCTATAATAAATTAGTGGATTAAGGTTTAAGAATCTAAGATAGATTGAATTAGATTAAACTAAACAGATCACTTGCGCTTATTCACTTAGAGTTGTTCACTTAGAATAGATTGCTCTCTTTGTATATCACTCCTGGGGTCTCCTCTTGTAGTTTCACTTGTGGTTGATTAGTGTGTTTGAATTGTGATAAAATAATAATGATCATGGAAGTTTCTGGTGATGCTTTGTTTCCCCCCCCCCACACACACACCCTTAGGTAGGCAAGACAGTGAAGGAGCGACCTCAAGTAGATCGCGCTTACAACTGTTTAAGAACCTCTGATTTATTCGATAATATCTTTTATTATATAAAGAAGTGGGACTACTTTTGATGGTTATTAGTTCTTATTTCATCAATTAGAGATTGATTTGCTTATCAATTTCTGCTGAGAAGCGACAAGAGGAAAACTGATGATGGACTCATACTCTCAAGTGGCGAGAACAAGCTGGTATTTTACTCTTCGAGATTCCATACCATTCCAACATGATTTCATTTTAATTTTTTCGTCGCACTGTGAAACAACATGAGGGCTATTAGTAATGTATCTCATACTTTTGAGTTACGGTCAAGTGACATGGATGACAGCTGTGGGCTGGCACCCCTCTCCTAACTTTCACACCACACCAACGGAAAAACTTCGAGACATATTTAATTTGCATTAGCCAGGGTACGCAGAGGTCGAATACGCGACTCGACAACGCCAGCCACGAGTTCTGAAACATGACCACTAGGCTACCGCGTCCTCACTCCAACGTGAGAAGCCTCGTTAGGCTTAACGCGCACCACATTCCTTCTACATGTTGGTGGGCCGTGGGTAGCCTAGTGGTTAGAGCATCGGCCTTCAGACCTGAAGGCCTGGGCTCGATGCCCGATGCCAAAAATACCTTACGAGTACACACAGAGTACGTGCTCGTTAAATCAGTGGGTCTGAAAGTCTTGTGGGCGGTCGCAGCAGGAAAACCACGGGTGCAGGGGGTTGAAGAATATTTCTCTCCCATCCAGTTCCATGCCTAAATTGTGGATGTGGAGATAGGTAGTGTCGCCATCAATCATGCATGATCCGCGCCAAATCGTACTGTTACCTGCATGGTGCTCAAAGCTAAAAAGAAGCTGTACACCTAGCCTCTTGCCACGATGAATTTCATGGGCCTCGTTCTGACACCTTCAGACAGGTGGCATTAGAAACAACAACAACACATGTTGAGTTCTTCGTGGCACAATAATTCAAATCCATGAATCGAAGGAACGTCGACCACGTATTCGTAATCGTGAGCAGTTGGTTACTGAGGCTACAAATTCGTTAAGAAGTTAAAATACGCGCAAACGATTTATGTTTTTGAAAGTTTTTGAATGAAGTTAGTTTTCATTTTTTTACGGCACATGAGAACCAAGAAAATTTGAATTCAACTAGAGCCGATAAATCATTGAGGTAATCGAGCAGCATGCCTTTTGCGTTTCCTCAGTACGCTTATCCCGATCTCTAAAAGGTAATGTACAATTCAATCTATTGTATTTAACTAGAAAATAAATGAAGAAAAATATAGGTACTCTTTTAGGAACTACTTAATGAATTTTAAACAGTTTTATCATTAAGCAGGATCCATAAATATAAATAGTTGTATCTTTTGTAAACGCACAGTCTTTAATTCAAAAAATATCGAGTCATAATTTTTTTGATAAAAAAAATTAAGTACCGTAAAATCCGGCGTATAGAGCGCACCTATATTTTCAAGCTGCATTTTTTAATTTTTAGGTATATTCGCCGTATAACTCGCACCCCCTTTTTTTGCGAAGGAACCTACAATGTCCGTCAGCGATGCTACTATATTTTAAAGCCATTTATTCGAGGTATTATACAATTTTTTCAAAATCCTGAGATATTTCTAGAACTTGCAACCTTTAAGTTCATAAGGTATGACATTTCTTTTAAATAAGCATTATTCCGATCTTTGTAGAAGTCTAAGTTTTTTTTTATGCACATATCTTTTTTTTTAAAATTTTTGAAGCTATTATTTTTATACTTGGTGTATAACACGCATCCGTTCATTTCAATCTTATTTTTTGTGTTAAAAGTGCGCTTTATACAACGGGTTTACGGTAAATAGTTTAAAATAAGGAACTGTGCATTCCACTGACAACATTGACTTTTCATGCTTTTTTTTTTTTAATTCTCAGATCCGTGAATAAGAAGGGCCATCAATAAATGGAGCAGGTCTTATTACAATTCGTTTAATGCTCAGAAGCACTGAAATCAGACACCTGTCTGCCAAGGTAATCTCAAAATGCTCCGTCAGACTAAGATCCGGAGATGTAGCTCACTATTTCATTCTCTTCAAATCTTGATCTTCAAGATTTTCATCACCAAGCATTGCTTCGTGAGGTCGGAAATTATCACCGATGTGAAGGAATCCATCACTAATAGCACCAGCATGAGTAGAGACAAACGGAGCAAGGATAGCATCACGATATTTTATAGAAGCCAAGAGTGTTTCTCTACGCAGATAACTATAACTACTTTGAGATACATATTACACTTGAAACTATGATTATACAGGGTGTTTCATATTGAATGGGACAAAAAGAAAACATGATTGTGATCGTTGTAATTAATATATTTAGAAAATTCAAATTTACCTCAAAACTACATTTATTCAAGTTTCTACAGGTGTTCAATATGTGCCCCTCCGGTGACACGACAAATGTCTACACGGTTTTCAAGCTCCTGCCACACTCGAGATAGCATATCCCCTGTGATGGAGTTCAACACTGCAGTTATCCGCTGGTTCAGTTTCTCTAAGTCCTGAGGAAGTGGACGCACAAATACCTTGTCTTTAACGAAACCCCAGGGGAAAAAATCACAGGGCGTTCTTTCGTCCTGGGCTTTTGTTCTCGCATAAGCAGCCGGGTATCCTGGAACTGCTTCACCCACCTGCTTATGTTATGCCGATGCGGTGGTTCTTTACGAAATTTCATGCGAAAATGTCTTTGCACAACAGTTACCGAGGAAGTTTTGGCATATTCGAAAATGCAGTACGCTTTCTCCTGCATGGACGACATTTTGTTTAACATCGCCTCTAGCGGCGAGTTCGTCATTCGATAATTTTTCCCTGTTGCCAAATAAAACTTGTATAATTGTAGTTGCAGAATACATTTGTTCCGGCTGAATAAATCCATTACGGCAGTCACACTGCGCTATTCTTTTTGTCCCATTCAATATGAAACATCCTGTACTTCGTCCATTGGTAGTATCTAGTGCTTGCTCTCTCCAAATAAGCTCACAACCTGAATCACTCTTCAAAGTAAACTGGGTAGTTATATAGTTACCTTGTAAGAACCCAGTTTACATTGTACGTAAAAAGTACTGAAAAAGTTTGTACCTTGTAAGTAAAAAGTACTGAAGCCCATTGCTGTTTGGAATTTCTGAGTCATCATCTTTCATTATGAAGACGTCTGTGCACAATCAGGGACGTCTTAAAACTTCTTGATGCCCTGGGCCCCTATACAAATGTATGGCTTGCCTATGATCCTTAAAAGTAGACAGTGTTATCAAATACTCGTACAAACAATAACCCGAAACAAATAAATGTGCATGATTTATAATCGCACAAACCGGCTTTATCGAAGGCCGCCATATGAGTGAATAAATAATGATGGTGTATGATGGAAGGCCTAAGTCTATACATAGACACCGGCCATCATATGTAGTTAATTGACATATTGTCCAAAATTCCCAGCGTTTCGGAGAATACAAACAGAAAAAGCATTTGACAGTTGAAATTACTCGAATCATAATCTTTATTAAAGCCGAGTCGAGAACGAGACGAGGCCCCCATTGTGGCTGAGGCCTTTGGCCTAGGCCTTAAGACGTCCCTGTGCACCGTAGTTAAATATTTTTGTCTCTATTGCAGCACAATGGTCCGAAGTAAGTCGAGACACAAAAGTGTTCGTCCTCCTTTGAGCTGAAAAAGCTTGAAAGAGATCTTACATTATCATTGTAATCCATGGGTAGCTTGGAACATCAAGATACTGAATTTTTGGATCTATATTGATTCCAGAGTGTTTGGATCACACTAAGAGATGCATTAAAAAGTAATTGTATTTTATTAGCATGTGACAAATCTTTACGCGACCTTCCCACAAGGGGAATCTTTGGGCTAGCATTTGCGATAATTCACAGCCATCCCTCTCAAGAAGAAACCCTGATATGGAGATTAGTTTTTCTATATAAAGTCAGGGTTTTGTAATCGCCAGATAGATGTAGCGGAGAAATTGTTGTGGCCTTACGAAAGTGATATTTAATTGATTTTCATAACTTGAGTTAAGAACGGAGTTTACCACTATACTAAATTAGTGGACTGGGAGTTTATAGTATAAGATAGATTAGGTTAAATTAAACTGATTACTTGCGCTCGTTCACTTAAGGTAAATTGCTTTCTTTATATCACTCCTAGGGCATCCTCTTGTGGTTTAACTGTGGTTGATTAGTGTGCTTGAATAATAATAAAATAGTAATTATTATGGAAGTTTCTGGTCATGCTTTGTTTTCCCCCACACCCTTAGGTAGGCAGGACGGTGAGGGAGCGACTTCAGGGGGAAGTCGCTCACAAGCGTCGCACTCTAAAATAAGACGAGCGCTATTGGCGACCAACCAACCTAATTTTGAACCATGTGCAACTGACGAAGACACCCTAGCCTGCACCCCCTTAGCAAACTTCCTCACCACTCCAATGGCAGTATTTTGAACCACGACAGAATTATCGTTCATTAGTCTTTCTACACCAGAGTTTCCCATAATTTTTGTCTCTTCGACCACTTGCCGTGTTTTTCGGTTTTGGGAAGACCCCTACTTACTTAATATTGAATTTTTGCAAATTTATGAAGTTAAATGTCTTTTTGACACCTGGTATAGAGCTACTTACTTTGAAAGATTTAGTAGCAGGAGTACAGTGTTAGAAGTAAAATTTAGTAGGAGTACAGTGCTTAAAACTCAAGAAAAACATGTTAATTAAAATTTAATTAATACATAAATTAACTGATCAAGAAACAAATGTTTATGATAGAAGGGATGAGTCTGGTGCTTCAATAACAATTTTTCAATATTTGGCATCAATATTGTCAGATTTAACTCTAAATTTCCTCGGTTAGTGGTGTCCAGTCTTTTTCTTTCTTTCTTTTTTTATTTGGTAACTCCAAGCTAAAACTCCTTCTCATTAGGAAAAGTAGTTAAAAACTTTCTTAGAATACTCCATAATTCGGGGAAAATTACAGGTTTGTTTTTTAAAGCCAAAACAGCTGACTTCCGTTTCTGAACTTTACTTTAAGATCTTCATTACTGCCTATTCCGATCAATTCCTCTAGTAATGACATTTTTTTTTCAATGCATCCATATGAATTCATTGTCTATTGTGGTAATTACCATATTCAAAGCATTCTCGAAATCTGAATAAAGGGCATTTAAATGTTGAACGTAAGGTTAAAACGTCATTTCTCGGCAAATTGTCTGTGGCCAATTGAGATACTAGGAAAATTCACTACGTCCAATATTTAACTCCTTTAGCTTAATTCTGGTAAGAAACGCTGAAATGATGGTCCTTGTTTTTATAAAATTTATGCCGTCACCTTATAATTGCAAATTAACCTCATTAAATTTAGTCAATAAATCTGGTAAAATGGTAAAATTTGGTTTTCATTTGATTAAATTTTCTTTTAAAATGAAAGTCACTATCTGGTTTAATGAGAACCACTATCATAGACTCCCATTTATACCTCAAGGACCCCTAAATTATTTTTCCGCTGACGTGGATTCCTTTCATGTTGTCATACACCTCTAGGAATCGATATACACCACTTTGGGAATCACTGGTTTAGACACTCCGACTGGACATGACTTTTTACGTAACCCTTCTAAAGTGCTAGAGTGCTGGTTTATACCTTATCTGCTAGAGACCATGGAAAATAGACAAAGAATCTCGTTCCTTTTAAAATACAACGACTTTACTAATATCACCCCCGAAACCTTTTTGAACATATCTTTGGCAAATTGAACTCAGAATGAACTACAGAGGGGGAAAAAGTGAAGTACGTACACCCCTATGCGTGCATTTCTAGTGCAGCATAATTTGAAATGGTAATTTGCGATCTGAACTTAAGCAAGTGATTTTTCTAATCAGGATTCTTTCCTTGTATTACAAAGGTGGGGAATGGAACATGTCTGGAATTAGTTCTTTTCATGAAAAATTTGCTTCTCCTTTTATCCATTTTCCTCTCTCGGAATTTTTTTTTTTTTTTTTTTTTTTTAGTTTTCTTGGATTTTTGCCAATGGCTTTTGATTCGCTTTTATCTCGCCATTAATAAAACCATTGTTCCAACTTTCGTCGTGTCAGTTCCATATTAACATTGTGTTGATATTTTATAGGTACCGCTTAGCATTTTCTTGTCATCCAGCAGTAAATTAACATGATTGAAGCGGCACACTTTTGATAAAAGTTAATCTTAAGGCATTGATAATTTAGAGAATATTTGTTTGTATATTTCTTTGAGAGAAATTTATCGACACTCAGAAGACACATAATGAAAACGTTGAGACCTCACTTATAGAAGGCTACTTTTCATCAATAGTCAGTCTAAGGAACTCTGATAAGCAAACTCGTAATTTCTTTCACATGCTCACTTTTGAACAGATTTTCAGCAACATTCAATGGTTAAAAAAAGTAGGGGAGTATTTACAGGTTATAAAGACTATAAGTTGGCAACTGCTTTTCTGAGTTGTTGTGACATGAACATTATCCATACTATAAATTTATAGTTTTTGGGGGTCCGGGTGGTCTAATCGGCACCCCTCTCTCACCGTCCTGAGCGGCTCTAGGTGTGGGGGGAAACAAAGCATCACCAACAAACTCCATAATAACAATTAGTTTTATTTAGTCTTTGAACACACACTTAAGCAATCACAAGTGAAACTATAAGAAGAAACCTAGGAGTGATATCTAAAGCGTTGTAATTTCTAATACCCAACTCTAAGTGAACCCGACTACCAGAAATAGATAAGGAGAACAAGCACTAATGATCCTATAGCTGATTCTGATTTTACTATCTTCAATCTAATAATTTAATCTCAGCAATTACTTTCTTAACGCGCGCTAGGTTTGTGAATGAAATACTTGGATATGCACACTTACTTAACAGCTTCACGGCTCCTTCTCTCCTGTTACAACTACAAAACCTATATATATATAGACTTTATATAGTCAAACTAATTTACATATATCACGTGTTCTTCTTGAAAGGCTGTGAATTAATGTGAATGCTAGCCCCAAAGTTTCCCCAAGAGGATTAATAGGAAGAATATCGCGAATAGACCCGTCACAAGTTTGTCTATCTGCCGTTGACACAATGACATAGAAGTTCATCTACGGCACAAAAGCAAATAAAGCTAAAAATTTCCGTGAACAAAACCCTAGAACCCGAGAATCAATTCATCAAGCGAAAACCAACAACTCACCAACAGCCAACGACATTCCACCTCAAATGGCATTTCTTTCCTACTTCCATCCCATCATGGCCTAACCAATTGATCAAAAAAGCTGTCACGGTAAATTTTCCTTCTTTTGAAAAATATCTTAGTAGGACTGACTTCATTCATCGCCAACTTCTAAATTTTTGTCATTGTAGAAAAATGATAGAAAAATTTAGCTTAACAGTGTAATAGAAAGAAAATAGTAGTAAAATTGGCTATATTTGAAAAAATACACTTCTTATTTTTCATATCAGTAACTGGTGGAAGAAAAAATTTGGCGTGGTTTCTAAGTGTTTGGCTTTATGATCCTTATAACCGATAAATACCGTTAAAAGAATTCTGTGCTCTAAACACCAATAAGCTTTAACAAACTCTTTCATTGTTCCATTTTCACCAAGTTTTTTTTTTTTTTTATTTAATTCCAAATAATTTCTTTTTTCCACTCAATTTTGATTTTTGAAGCTAAATCTGTAAATGTAGACATTAAAAATAACTAAATCGTTTTTTAATGCTTTCTTTAGAAAATCGAGGAAAATATCATACATAAAGCAATAGATATCTCTTAAGCAAATATACTTACCAAAATGTAAACGACAATGTAAGAAAAAAGAACCTTTAAAGAGTTTTTCCGAACATAACAAAGCAGTTTACACAAGATGTGAGTAAGTGTCTGTTGTCACACTTTAAAGAACAACGAGAGGGCTATTGGAGACGGAGCTCATAGTTATGAACCACGTCAAGTGACGAGGAAGACCCCTGAGCTGGCACCCCTCTCCGAATTTCCACACTACTTCAATGGAAGGATTTTGATTCTCAACAGCTTTAACGTGCATCAGCTCCTCTGCACGGTGGGCCTTCAGTGGCACCAGGGCTCGAAATTATGACACACTGGCCTCGAGTCCGTAACCGTAACCCAGTGGTGTACAGGGACGTTTTAAGACTCTTTGAAGCCCTGGGCCCAGAGAAATCTTAAGATTTTTGAAGTCCTGGATCCCTATGCCCTATCTGAGATCTCTAAAAGTTGCATGCATTGTCAAATGGTAATTTGAAACAAATAAATGTGTGTGCACGGTCTCACAATCTCCAAAACCTAGGCACAAACCGGCTCTATTGATGGCCGCATTTCGCCTAAATGAGTTGAATGTATTAGGCCTATGCCTAGACATGGACAACGGTCACCATATAATAATAGTCCTATTTTATATACCACTTTTGCCAGTTAACCTGCAATTTGAAATTCCCTGTTTTTTCTTAGAATATGCACGGGAATAATATTTGAACATTAAAATTATTATCTGGATCATGATCTGATCTTATTGAGACAAATTCGAGAGCAAAACGAGGCCCTAATTGAGGGTGAGACCCTGGACCCAGGCCCATGTGTTAAGACGTTTTTTTTAGTGTACACAAACCATTCTTATGGGGGGGGGGGTATTCTAAGAAACATGTAGACGAAAGCACAGAGCTAATCTCTAAGGTAAAAAAAAAATATTTTGGTCATTGGGGGTGGGGTGAATCCCTTCTTGTGTACCCCTCTACCATAACCCAATAGACTACCGTGACCATACCACAAGGAATAACCACCCTCTGATTGAGAATCATTATTCTCTTTCAAATTAATAAAAAAAACTGTGTAAAATCAAAAGCTGAAACAAGTTTTAATTTTAAGGCGTGGATCATGAAGCTAAAACAGATCAAATTAAATGCATAACCCCACTAATTCATTATCAAACTAAGCAATTCAGTTGCAGATTACATTTAAAAATACAATGCCATAAATAGATTTAATAAAAACTATCAACCGCGTATTTATTCAAATATAAGCCGCACCCCCTAATTCTCAACAAGTTTTTGTGAAAAATATAAAATAGTGTAAAACAGTTTATCGCGATATCCATTTTTGCTACAATAAAATAAATTTAAAATGAAAACTAATAAGAAGTGAATAATTAATTATTACACCAGTATTATAAATTTTTTAAATACATACATGAATTTGTAATGCCCCATCCAAAGAATAGTCCTTCCTTCGATTCTAAGCCGCAACCGATTTTCAGTAGGGTTAACGCTGAGAAAAAAACGAGGCTTAAATTCGAGTAAATACGGCAAATTCTGTATTTTTTAAAAATTCTAATCGCTTTTGTAAAAAATTCTACAATAAACTGCAGTTCAGAAACCAATTCGATCATCGATGCTAACCATCCAAACAGTTAAAAACTGATTTTCCATCCAACTTTCTGATGCGTTTGAATTCTGCCACGCGTGCGCGTTTTCAACAATTTTATAGACACCCATCTCCCCTTTCAGCATTTAGATCCTTCCACTAGAATACAGCGCAGTTATTCTATACTCTCCTTTTCTAGGTAATGATAGGCTTTAGATAAGAGATCCTTCCTGAAACAATCCAAAATGATACAAGAAAGTCCCCTAATAGCCGTCCAACATGCTCTCTCTAATTAAGAGCACAACCAAAATACTCCCTTTACAACCTCCTGACACTATCGAAAACCCCTTTTCTGCCGCTTCATTAACTCATTACACAGTCACCCTTTCATTTACATAAATCTTTTGGGGGGGGATCTCCTCCCTCCTCCTGATATTCTAATTAAGTCATTCGGAAGCCCCAACAACTTTTTACCCCT
The DNA here is from genome assembly GCA_019973975.1 of Trichonephila clavata. Taxonomy (NCBI): domain Eukaryota; kingdom Metazoa; phylum Arthropoda; class Arachnida; order Araneae; family Nephilidae; genus Trichonephila; species Trichonephila clavata. Next base: position 19,703 of record BMAO01030954.1, read on the forward strand.
CTCATTGCTGAGGCATTTGCATAAACGCCACCTTCAATCGATTCTGAAAAACCTTCTCTCATTCAATTACGACAGACGGTTTTCCTTTTAAACGCGACCGCCAACTTCCTCCTGGGGTCGCTCGGTTCGAATCACAACTTGCCGCGACCTTCCGATAGATTTCCTTCCTCCTATTACAGGCCTTTGATTTCCATGGGAGTCAAGGCTCTCACTATTCACTAATTCAGAGGAAGTGTGCCTTTAATGAATGCTTAAAAGCGGTATTGTCTCTTTCACTTTTGGTTGGTATGTACTGGCTCGAGATGACGAAATATGTGGTTTCTGTTTTTTAAAATCCTCTTGTGCTAGCTGATTGTGTAAGGATAGTTTTTTCTCTGAATGGTGACAAGTTAAAGTGAAAG
>BMAO01030955.1:0-66884 GCA_019973975.1 Trichonephila clavata
TGCTGTATTTCTGTAAGAGTGACTAATACTTTTTCACCACATATCTGTATTAATCTTGACAAATAAAAAGGAATACTACTTTTGGCATTTCAATCATTTATAGATTTCTAAGTAAATTATATTTTGATTCACATGTATGGGTAGTTTAGTCATTCAATTGTTTTCATTGTAGAAAGTTGTTCATTGCTAAATGTTTTGTTCTAGAACTTGATTTGCAATTATACTTTATATGTAGACATCACTCCTAAATACAAGAAATATTTTCAAATCTTTAAATACATTCAAAGGAAACTTTAATAATTTTAAAATTGTGTTTTTTATGCAGACTAGGATAAAAAAATCTTTCTATGCATATTTAATTCATGGAACAGAGCATTTTCAGAAATAATTGTTCTTTGTTTCCATTGATTCAGTTAGATATGATAAAAAAATTATTCTTTGTCAAAATGAATTCTTTTCTTAAATTAGAATGGGGAAAATAGTAAATGCATCCCCCTATTTTTAAAAAAAAATTTATAAGTACTAGTAACATTCATATAAAACACGAGAAATATAATGTAGATATAATTAACAAACTAGAATATGTAATCAAGAATAAATCAATTATTTTTTCCATAAAAGCTTCGAATATCAGTTCATTTTAATTCATCTATAATTCATTAAACTGTTTTGTGAATGATTGCTTAAAACTTAACAGAATATTTTTATTGGGAGGTTATACGAATAGTGTGGTTCTATGTTAGTAATATTTTAAATTTAATATTTTTTTTCTTTTGCATTAAGTTATTCCTTTTTTTTTTCCTGATATTCATTAATGATGCCTTAGTTAAGGAGATTTTTTTTCAATGCTATTTGGAGAAGGTTATTTATTTTTATGTATTTGATACTGCCTTATAAAGAGATTTTGTAAATGAAAAGAATTCCATGTTATGTGGGAAATGTATGTAAAAAATTATGTCCAAAATTAAACTTCCTCAAAATTTCCATAAATGCTTTAGACTCGTGTTGGGAAAAATAGCAAACCCATATAAGTTTTTTGCACCCCTCCCAGACCATCAGAAATCCAAATAGACAGAAAATGTTCTGTATATTTGGGTCAACATATGTGTGAGCAAAATGTTTCTTATATGAAGATCAACAAGAATAAATATAGATGCAAGTTAGCTTGCATTAATTCGCAGGCTGTGATAATTTCAACAAGCAACTTCCTCCTGATTTAAAAGGAAAATTTTTTCACTCTTACCCAAAAGGCTAAACAGTTTTGTGGAAGCATTTTTAATGTGCTACAATCTCTAGAAGCACCTCGCACCAATAATTAGTCTCTGAAATTATAATTTTATGAGTCACCATCAGTTGTTTTAGAGCAGGGGTGGCCAACCCATGGCGTGCAAAGACTTATTGAAAATATTTAAAAATGTTATTTTAATTATCTTTTTTTTTTTACAATTTCATCAAAATACAGTTGTTTTAGACAAATAAAACTCAAAATTATTTTAAACACAATTAATTGAAATAGAAAATTATCATGTAAAAATACCCCTTGTTGTGAGCGCTGGCTTTCCAAAGGATGTGCGCTTGCAAAATATTTGAATTTGAGCAAGCAAGCAAGTTTTTTTTTTTAAATATCTGGAAGAAAAACTATGAACTGCCTGGTGAGTGCTTGCAACTCAAGAATGAAAACTAGCAATGGAATTAATCTTTTCTTACTGATATTATGAAACATTTAAATAATTGAAATTAAAGCTTACACGGGACGTATTTTTCCTACTGTAGTTGGTTATATATCTTTTGAAACCAAACTTTTGCATCTTTATCACTATTTTGAAGAAAAAAACAGATTGAGCATTATTAACTATCTACGAAGTTAATAATGCCCCGAGTTAAATAAATTTATATCCTCCTTAAAATTGTTATCCTCAAAATATACAAAATTGAGTACTAAAATTCGCTTAACAAATACCACTAGGTTTTCACACCTTTGTAGCGTTGTCGCATAGACAGCAGGTTGTTACCCTCTTTTCATTTTTGGCACGCTAGACGCGAACAGAATCGATAGATGGGTGTTTTTTTTCAATGTGAACTATAGATTCTGTACTCACACCAGAGGAGAAACAGCTGTAGAATCGTTTCTTGGCTGTTGATTGTAACCCCTCATTTTCTTCTCCGTCTTCCAGAGGCGAAGAAAATGCTTTTTCGTCAAAGTGAATGAGAGATGGGACACATCTGTTTCAATGGCCCCGTCCATTCTTTCATTCCCTCTAACATGTGGCTGCGTTACACATGTACGAGGGAGTGCCGGCTATTATAAAGGAAGAAATGCCGAGGAGTGCATTCTCAGTATCGAAGTGGCAGGTCGATTTATAGACCCTTCATATGGTTTACGAGTTACGGTGACATGAAAGTCATAGTCCTGATAGGCTTTTGTCTAGGAAGGACCAATTGTGGTTGTAACAAAAAATGAGGGTGTCGGGCATCACCTCCTAGATACAAGGCCTCGCTACTGATTTGTGATGTCACTACTAGTAGGGAGACTTCGTCCATCACCTATGGAACTTTTCAGATGCATTTTTAAATACTTTTTGTATTTTAACCCAACATACATACAGAAAATTTTTTAAAAAAATTAATTGATCATTAAATTCTATTTTATGTACATAAAACATAAGAGTAAATATTAGTTTACCTATTTAAATAATAATTGCAAGTATGTAATTATCGATGTATTTACTACGAACACGCATTACGATGAACATAAACACATTTAAAAACATTGTAGCAAATCATAAGAACCTTTTGTATTTGTATATTTTTTTTACAAAGTTGTGCTTATTTCTTAGCTTTAAAATTTATTTTCAACATTTTATTCTTTATAGTTACAAAAAGGGAAATAAAATTAGAAATAGTTTTTAAAACAGAAAAAAAAGCGAAATTAAAAAACAGTAACTTTATTGGTATCAAATACAATCGCAACATAAAGAATTATAAAATAAATTTCAAATATATTTTTGAAACAAATCTATATCAGTATAATTATAGATATATACAGAAAAATAAATTCATACATAAAAATAGAATGCACAATTTATTTAGCTGTTTGTCAGTTACTTTTTCCTTAAATTTTTGTTAATTTTTTAAAAATTTGGTAATTTAAAATAGTTACAAAAAGGGAATTAAAATTAGAAATAGTTTTTAAAACAGAAAAAAAAAAAATTTAAAAACAGTAACTTTATTGGTTTTAAATACAATCACAACATAAAGAATTATAAAATAAATTTCAAATATATTTTTGAAATAAATCTATACCAATATAATTATAGACTAGCCGTTACCCACTCGCTTTGCTGGGTATTTCATGATGTTTTATAAATATATATATATCATGACTATAGTTATCTTAGGTATATAAATATTTTTTGTAATATATATATAAATTGTTGATATCTAAGTCCTAGCATTAAGAATTCGATTGTATTGAAAAATATACTTATGCCTGTAACTGTCGCCTCTTGATAAAATAAAGACATAAATTATCTAATTTGTATTTTCTAAAAATCACTAAAATTGAAGTATAGAATAATGTTTGCACTTTCATAACCCTATAACCTAGTGGATTCCCGCAAAACCAATTTTCAGTGAATCTCTACTCTGGAAAAAGAACATGCAAGCCAAATTTCAAGTCTAAATCTAACAGAAAAAAAAACGAAATTTTTACTATCAATACCTTCGTAATCCCGCTGAGAATCGTTTTCCAAAATGACCATTTTTAGCGTATTTCAATTCAACAATAGAAAAATGCAAACCAAATGCCATTATTATAGACCTTGTAGGAAGGAATTTTTTTTGTCAATACGCCCCAGTAACCCCTTGCTCCCCCAAGAGTTGATTTCCTTCAAATTCTTACTCTACGAAAGGAATCTGTTTACCAAATTTCAAGACTGTACGTCTAATAGTTTAAAAATGGGGATTATTATCTATAATGCCCCTTGAACCCTTATCTCCAGTGTAGGTATCTTCATCTGTCTTTATGCTAAGGAGAGAGATAGGCGACAAAGATTTAAAAATTCTGAATGTCTTACGTCTCCCTATACATCGTTTAAAATGTGCCCGGAGTCTTGACATCTTACGAGAATTTAAGATCTCAGAGCTACTCAATTGTTTTTTACCCTTAGTTGAAGCTGGTAATACCAAAGAAGACCTTCTTTCAGCAACCAGGTCCTTTACTGGAAAGCCTCTATCTGAAAATATTACATCACCAGGAAATCCAATAAGCTGTATCATTTGCTTGTCAGAAGTTCTTCCTCCATACAGCTTTGAAACAAATGATACTCTAACCTGATGGTAAAGCAAGAAGAAATATAACAGTATTGTGGCTTTTATACTGGGAGAAGGTTAATGCTCTGGCATCAAGATTGAAAGCTCTATCAATAAAAATTTCAGAGCAATCAATCAATGCCGTAACATTGCTCCAATTTTCTTTCAAAAATTGAGCAGGTACTCTTCTATATTTTTTTAAAGTGGTTCTTTTATAAACCCTTCAAGGACCTCAGCTAGTCTCCTTATCCCTTCCTTGAAAATTGAACTTGCAGCTGACTAGGAAATTTTGAAACGAAAGGCAAGATCTTCGTGTAGTAAACCAAGCGGAAGTTTCATAAAAATCAAAAGCAACTGCTTTCATGCAGCATCTAATTGCGGAATAGACAGTTCCAAGTTTGCTGTTTCTGGGACTGCTCATTTTAAATTAATAAAAAAATTTCCTTGGGAAATCTAAGCAAAATCGAAACTGCTTTCGCCTACAAACATATGGACAAGTTCTACTTTGTAAACAACAACATTGAGTGGTACCCTCACTTACTTCCGGTGTAATGTTAATCTATGGGAAAACATCGAAATTCAACTGAGTTTTTCAAAGTTCTATTGCAAGTTTTTGAAACTTTTTTGAACGAAATGGAAAGAAGATGATTTGTAGATTTCGCATTCGGAATTTTATATTATTTCTTTCAGTATCTTTTCTAAAATACCTTTTTAATTTCTTAGCTCACTTAGAGCAAGGTTGCCACAATTGCTTGCTTATTGCGTTTTTTGGAATATGTAACTAGTGTAATGTGTATTAAGTAATTAGTGTTATTTTGCGTATTGGATTTGTTTTATCGTTTATAATTTGCGTTATCATATCATAAGATTTATTATATTAATTGTATTTGTGTATTTGAATCATTTGTTTCTTTCTTGGTTACGAAAACAAAAAGTAATTAAATACTTCAGAAATTTTTTTAATTATTTGTTTTTGTGTAAATGTTATATTCATTAACATATTACTACATTTATTATTATCATTAACATATTACTACATTCATTAACTATAACTACATATTACATTTTTTATAGTTATTGGATTAAATTTCTTCCACATTCATTTGAAGAAGAGTAATTATAACTACGTGTAAAATACTTTTTATTATTTATAATTGTTACTTTTTGACTAATTTAAGATTAATTAGAGTGCATTTAATTTCTGATATGTATGTACGTATTCCATTTGTAACAAATACTGACAAAGTTTTCCATTGTCAATTTATTGAATTTGAAAAAAACACTTCTTGTTCGCTTTTTACAAACATATGTTTTACCAGAAATTTTAAATTAATTTCTGTGTTTTGTATATTTGGTAATTATTAGAAAATAACAAATCATGTTATTTTATCTATTTTCATATAAAATAACCTGTTCTTGAAAATATATTTTATTATTAGGATATCCAGGTTTTTAGCATTGTTTATTATTTTATTTTACATTGTATGGAAATATTTGTTTGGCTTACATATGTTATATTTTTAAAAATATTTATTACTTAGCATGTGTTTGAAAATGCTACTATTTTTGAACAATGTTTCAACTTTATATATTGTACTAGCTGTTACCCGCCCGCTTCGCTGGGTATTTCATGATGTTTTATAAATTTTTACTGCTTATATATATGTATAAATTATTGATATCTAAGTCCTAGCATTAAGAATTCGATTGTATTGAAAAATATACTTATACCTTTAACTGTCGCAAAAAAAAGGGCAGAACTCATCTAATTTGTATTTTCTAAAAATCTCTAAAATTGAAGTATAGAATGATGTTTGCTCTTTCGTAACCCATAAACCAAGTGGATTCCCGCAAAACCAAATTTCGGTGGATCTCTACTCGGTAAATTAAACATGCAAGCCAAATTTCAAGTCTAAATCTAACAGAAGAAAACATAAGTTTTACTATCAATATCCCCGTAATCCCGTTGAGAGCCGTTTTCCAAAATAACCGGTCTTAGCGGATTTCAATTCAACAAAAGAAAAATGCTAACCAAATTTCATTATTATAGTCCTTGTAGCTCGAAAAAAGTAATTTTTTTCGTCAATACGTCCCAGTAACCCCCTGCACCCCCCCCCACAACTTGATTTGCTTAAAATACATTCTTAGTGGATCCCTATTCAACAAAAGAAACATACTTAACAAATTTCAAGTATATGGGTCTAACAATTAAAAACAGGAATTTTTTTCTGTAACTCCTCTTGACCCCTCGCAACCCTCCTTGGGAGTCAATTTTCGTTTTACTCTTTGTTAGAGGAACATGCCTACCAATTTTCAAGCAGGATGATCAAATAGTTTAAAATGGAAATATTTATCAATTACGCCTCTTAATCTCCCGAAATTAAACTTGGTAGTTCATATTCGCGAAACCCATTTTGTAGCGGTTCTCTACTTTACGAAAGGAATCTGCTTATCAAATTTCATGACTGTACGTCTAATAGTTTAAAAATGGGGATAATTATCTATAACGCCACTTGAGCCCCCGCAACGCCACTTCTGGGTCTGTTTTCACAAAACCAATTTTGTAGGGGAATTGCACACTATGAAAGGAATCTGCTCAGCAAAATTTGAAGACTGTGCGTCCAATAAATTAAAAATGAAAATTTTTTTTATCAATAACACCCCTTGAACCCCCGCAACGCGGCCTAGGGGTCGATTTTCACAAAACACATTTTGTAGTGTATCTCTATCCTATGAGAGGAATCTGCTTACCAAATTTCAAACTGTGCGTCTAATAGTTTAAAAATAGAAATAATTATTTATATCTGCCCTTAACACCCCTTGGGGGTCAATTTTTCCCAAACCTGTTTTGTAACGGATATTTACTCCATGAAAGAAACATTCCTACCAATTTTCAAGCAGGGAGGTGAAGTAGTTTAAAAACGAAAATATTTATCTAGTAAGCCACTAAATCCCCCGCAACGCCATTTAGAGGTCTGTTTTCACAAAACCTTCTTATAGCTGATCTCTACTCTATAAAAGAAATCTACTTATCAAATATAAAGACTGTGCGTCTAATAGTTTAAAAATGGAAATAATTATCTATAACGCCCCTTAAGTCCCGCAACGCCACTTGAGGGCAATTTTCACGAAACCCATTTTGTAGCGTATCTCTACCCTATGAGAGGAATGTACTTACTAAGTTTCAAGACTGCTATGTTTTTTATCAAAATCTGAAATATTTTCATGAATAAAAACCTAACAATGTTTAACATCGATTTCTAATTATTATACTTAAAGTCCAGCTGTTAAAGTTTAAAACAGCTTTAATATAACGAATGAAAAAAACTCACAATTAAGAAATTAAGAACAATTTGAATTAAAAAAAACAGAGAGGTAGAAAAATGAAAGATACCTTGAAAATTATTATTCTTCGATTACAATATAAATATTAAGCAAATAATAACTATTGTTTAAATGTGACTAAAAATGTAAATAAAAAAAAGAGAAAGGATAAAAACTTATCAATTTTTTGTTTCTTGCATTGCTTTTTGCTTATGAAGCCTTGATTTATTATTTTTAAAAGTGCATCCGAAACAGCCGATGCTCTACTTAACTGAACAGTGAGATAACTATCATAAAAAAAATTATGGCACGTGTCAGCGTATTATCATGTGCGCGTAACACTGTTATGTCTCATGAAGAGCATCGGTCGCCAGTAACCAAAACAACGACTTCATTAGCTCAGCTTGGCGTTCATCTTGGCATTCAGTTTCACGTTCACCCGTATAGTTCCCGTTCCCGTAAGAATACGGGAATAAAATATAGCCTATGTTACTCCCCGTTAATGTAGCTTTCCATTAGTGAAAGAATTTTTAAAATCGCACCAGCCGTTTCCGAGATTAGCCGGAACAGACAGACAGACAAAAATTTTAAAAATTGGTTTTTTGTTATGAGTACCGTATATACTTTTAGCGCATTAAGTAAAAAGCTGCTAATTTGAAATTACAAACAGACACTTCAATTTTATTTATTTGTATAGATGGATTATGTATTTTAATAATTTTTTTATGTTATATGCAATTTATTGTGCTGTAAAAATAAAAAATTCATTTTCATTAAAGAATAAATCTTTTATCATTAATCAAAAACTTTCATGTTAACTAACTCTAATATTATGTAATTTTTTAAGGATTTTCTACAAATTTAAATTGTATTTTAAAACAGTCTATAGTATTCATATATATCATACTATTTTTAAAATTTATATGCAATTCAATAAGTAAAAAATATATTAAAGACAAAGGATAATTAAATTGAATTTCTAAAGACTGTTACGCCTTTTCTCTTATGTGATATTTTCACTTAATATTGTGTAATAATTACTATAAATTATAAATCAAAATTTTTTTTAACAAATTTCCTTAATTTGCATATTTTTCAATGGTTTTGAATCATTACTACATTATCGAATGAATATTGTTGCCTTTACTTTTAATATGTTGGAATCATGTCACAAAACAAGGAAAACTTATATAATAATGTATGTTTATTGAAATGAAAAATTAAATTTAAATTCAAAGTTGCCTACAAGAATATTAAATTAAGAACTTATGGTAGCATTGTTATCAATCATAATATATACACTTGTAAAGCAAAAAATACTTTCATATTAACCAATAATCTATGTACATTAGCTGTTATTTTCTAATATTTACATAAAGTTTGCTGTTTGTGAAAAAAGATTTCAGAGTATTACTATTTGACGGATATCTAGATTAATATGATATTCATTATTTTATTTGGTTTACATGTGAGATAGAATTTTCAATTTAGATTTAAATAAATATTTTATGCAACAATATTTTTAAAAATATTTATTTATTTCCATTTTTAAAATGCTGCTAACAAATTCCAATGCACTTAAGAGATGCATTTAAAAAAGAAAATAACATGAATTTTTTTAGAAGAAAAAGGTTTCTTTTATAAAATTTAAACAACAGTAGATAAAATAGTACATTATCAAGAATTAACTGAGTAACACATGACAAATAATGAATTTGGCTCCTATATCAATACACGCATTGAGAAAATTTTAATAGGCAAGTTCAATACCCAATTTTCAAGAATTCTAGCTACAGCAACATTTAAGAATAAAATATTAAAATGCATTTGAAAATCTAAGCAAATATATGTTATAGACATTTTCAAATAAAATTATTTACATTAATCAGCATTCAAAATAACTTTATTCAAGAATATGAGAAATTTGATATTTACAACAACAGCAAATTTTAACTTTCAGCCCTGAATTTCTACATTATACAGGACGTTACAATTATTGACGAATATGTCTTGATTTTGCAAGCCATGTTTACTGGGAAATAATTCAAGAATTTTTTCCAATTTTCACAACTTTCTAAGTTATTGGCCATCTGAGAATGACAATTGAGGAGAAAAAACAACTTATTGACTCATTAACAGATTTTATATTAAAATCCAAATTTAAGTAAACCCCCTTTCAGTATATAGAAATAATGTTTCAATCGTTTTTATTTTATTAGTAAAGTACAGGTTAGTCAAACTTTGAATATAAATACCTTTAATGCTGGATTTCAGCTCCCAGCACTGGTCATTGTACATGCATGGCTAGGTGCATATAGTTTTTTCAAATGAATAAAAAGTATAACTTATCTTTATTCCTCAATTTACATATGAATTTCAATATTTTATGAGATTCATATTGTTTTTAATTAATTTGAGGGTAACTGTATATTTTAAAAATAATTCTACAATATGTTCCATACTATTCTTATAATAGGGCATTTAAACTTTTGTGTTTTTTGAAACTGTCCAATTCTACTTGTTTGCATTCATCTGTTATATTTAAAATTAGCATTCTTTCAGATTAAGACAAGTTTGTTCTCATGTTGCAGCATTTGTGACATTTACTGACAGATTTTTCATTGCTAAGTAATAGAATATGATGAAAATTATTGGAATTTCTAAACACCAATTCTTAATTTTTCAATAAATATGTTTTGCCAGAAATTTTAAAAAATTATTTTTAACTTATGCTTTAAAAAATTCACACAGACAAAATTCCCCTACGAGGGTCTGTTAAAAGCAGAAATCGCTGCAAAGTAGCAAGTTTGGGTGGTTATTATGAGAAGCACATACTGGATAGTGTCAATAAACCAGCTCTCTGGTGATGTTAAAGAGTATCAATAGTATGCATGTAATTAAATTCATTAGTTTTTTAATACTTGCCTTAGTCCTTTGAATTCTGTCAATGACGGATTCTTTCAAAAAGATTGAAAATGTGAATTTTACAAACTGGTTAATGAAAGTTTATATGTAAAACAGATAAATAGATTCCTAGATATAAAATAAAATTTAAAAAAATTCAAAACGTTTAAAAAAATTTATTTGTTCATCTTCATTAAAAAAATAATACAAAGAAAAATACACTGTTAATTACAATAAATTGAGATTATCTAATGTTAACTTGCAACCATTTTGAACAGTACAATGATATTAATTGCATGTATTGGAATAGTATATTTTTTTATTTGTAAGTATTTGAAATACAAACTGTTTATTTGCTGAGTTTTAATATCCACTTAACACCGCAGACCTTTCCTTTTTGTAGTGAGTAGCCTTCTGCAACCTTGGTCATTGAAAATTTTAAAAAATTGCTTATTTGCCATTATTTTGAACTACACAGTGTTTATTTACAATTTAAGCTACATGTTTTTCTATTTGCAATTGTTTGAATTACATATTGTTTATTTGTAATTATTTGAATATTACAGTGCTTATTTTCATATACCTATAATACTAAAGAATTATTTCAAGAATTTTTAAATCAAATAGAGGCAATTATAAAATTAACTAATGACATACACACAATTCAAATATATACATTCATATTAATTCAAATTGTTAAATATTCCATTATTTGAGTTAATTAAGATCAATATAATTGTAACTGAATATAAGAAGCAAAATCTCTTGCATATTATCTTATATTTAATATAATACTAAGTAAAATTCATGTTTAGAACATTTTTTTTAATATTTTCACACACAGAATTTAAAATTAAAAAGGATATAAATTTTCCATAGTATTAAAGGAGTTATCCTGTTAAAATTCCCCTTTAATAAAAATCAGGATACATAACTAATAGAAAAAGAACTGATTGAACTATTAACAGATTCTGAGTTAAAATGAAGATATGAATTAGATCTTGAATTTTGGTTAAAAATTTACACAGAATATCTTCACATTTCAGCAAAAGCTGTAAAAGGACTTTAATACAACATATTTATGTAAAGTCTTTAATTTGTGTAAAAAGTCTTTAACACAAGTAAAAAAAAACACTACACAGAAATAAATTGGATGATTAACATGAAAAATACACACACACACACATTTACAAATAACAAATAGAACCCGATTGTAATTTTTTTTTCCAAAACAACTTTGGTATCCAGCTTCAAACTCCATTGGATTGTCCTAATTCCTTCAATTTATGAAAAATGATTAAAAGTAAAATTTTCATAAGTAAATATTTATCAGTCAAAACATTCATAATGCAATTTAAATTTAGAATAAATTGAAAACAAATCAATTGCTAATCTTCAGTTTAACAAATATGTATGAATTAAATAAATATGTAAATTAGCACAATTACTTGGATTACTTTAAATTATTTATAAAATTTGAACATACAAAATAAGTGAGCATTTTGCACTTTCCTAAATTTCATGTGTATCATATCAGTTCATGAAACTTGAAGAACCTTGATCCTCCATACAGGCGAATATTCAGGAGACATAATCAGGATTCTCCGAGCTCTCTACAAAGCAATTTAATTCCTATAATAATTGCCAATGCTTAATTCATGAGATCTATATTAATAATAGTTGACTATGTACAAGAGCAAAATAAATAGCTTACACAAAGGCTTTTAGTTAAAATTATCATTTCAATTAAAAATCATCTCAATCATAAAACGATATATTATAAATCATAAAACAAAATATTACACTTATTTTTTAGCACAACTGATTCAATGTAACCTTGAAATTTTAAAATTAGTCTTAGCAAAACTAGTGTATCTGAATTTTTATTTCTATGTTACGTAATTATATGTAACGCAAAAAACAATTGAATTCATACAACAAATATTCGTGTAACAGAAACAAGCTATTTTTTTTTTAATTAACATTTTTTCAAGAAATACAAATATAAGTGATTGTGTAATTAATATAAATAAAAGCAGTCGAAAATTATTTCTGATTGTGTTTTGTGAAAACTGTCGCCAAAATTGCTGCCAAGGTTACCATAAATAAGAATCGAGAAATGTTTGTAACAAATACACGGGATTATTTCTAAAAAGCACAACAAAATTTGAATAATATCATTTAAACAAAAACTTGTAATGAAATGCTTATTAAATAACACAGATTTAACTCTCGCTTACCAATTTTCGGTTGCAAAGTAGTCTCCTATTGTAGCCATGTGGATAGACTCGTAGGACAGCGGTAAATTAAACGGTGATTTAAAAACTCGTAGAGGCTCTCAGAAAAAGATCCACATGTGGAACAAAGAGTGCATAGTTTACTCTCTTTCATGTCGGTAATTTTAAAAGGCTAAAAATTCTGCTTAAGAAATGCAAGGAAAATTAAATTTACTTCTGCTTAAGTTTGTATACAAAACAATGTTATTTTGTTGAAACCGGAAAAGTTGAGGGTTTGAATGACCGCAGCGCCCCCATAGTAAGCTTTACAGTAGAACTAGTCCATAGAAAATAATGTTATTTTGCTGAAACCGGAAAAAAATGAGGGTTTCAATAATTGCAGCGCCCCCATAGAAAGCCTTATGGTAGAAGTCCATAAATTAGTGACGACTTACCTTTTTAAGAACTGAATTGATTTGATTCCCATATCAAATTTGAGATGATCCTGTAGCTTATTTAATTTTTATAGTAAACTTTAAATAATTTTCTGTGGCTCTTACGTGAACACGTAAAATTCTTGTGTTCAATGATGTTACGATAACTTAATTCAGTAATGTCTTTCGCTTTTGGCAGAAATTATATTTTTTGCTTCTGAATATTCATTCAACTGCCGCAGAAGAAATTAATTTGCTGCTTTTGGAGTATCCGAAATATTAGCAGATTATTTATTTTTGTTCCAGAATATTCTGAGGATTATATGTCGATTTCCTGATGGGGCAGAATTGGACATCAGTGGAACCTAATAACACCTGAAAGTTTCAATAGTTTTTTAAAAAGTTATTGGCAAGAATTTTGTGTTTCTATTATATTTTATTACTATTGAATTGAAAAAAATGGCGCTTGCTCTCAAAATGAAAGAAATAAACTTAAGTTTGAGAAGCATGGCAGAGGAAGACTTTAACTTACTTTACCTTTTTACAAAAATATCTTCAATTTTTTTATGGACTGTGCTGAAAAAGAGATTGATTGCTTGGGATATTTTTGTGTTAACTTTCATATAGAATTATATGAATTTTTAAGATGTGCGTTTTTGTGTGCGTGCATTCTCATGAGAAAAAAATGCTTACAAGTTATAATATATTGCAGCCTTAGTTTTTTTATCTGACGTAATATGCAAGTGAAATACTGTGTAAGTACTTTTTGCGTGCATTTCTAAGTTATGATAGGTTATGAATTGAAAGATGTTGCGTTAAGATGATACAAACTTTCCAGTTTGAGAAATTTGTGAAAAACCTTTCTTAGAATATATTATCTCGGAGCCAGTTATGATTTTAATACCTGTATGGATGCAATTTTTTCTCTGAACTAAAATTATAAATTGAATGTTATGTTTTTAAAGACACTAACAGCATCCAATTCCTGAAAGTAAAAATTTCGATGATGAGTTGTCATGTTCTTACAAATTTAAAAACCTGAAATTGAATGTTTAACAGAATTCTAGTTTGAATTTTAACAAGACAAAGCTCAAATTCATAGAAGTCTTGTCCTTTGTTTGGATAATGTTCTGATACTTATCTGCTATTTATGTATGTTATAAAACTTGTTTCTGAACTGAACTTTTGCAAGAGTTCGAATTGAATAACCAGTATGCTATATTGGGCCTAGGTTTAATTTATTTGATTTCCTGATTTGCATTAATTTGTTGAACACTATTTTGTTAGATAGTTTCAGTAGTTCCATCAAAAGAGTATTTATGAGACTTTTGAGTTTTGATTATGCTCTAAAAAGAGAAAAATAAATATTAAAAAAGCAGGGTGGAGGAAGTCTTTAAATAATTCTTTTTCAGATATTTACAATATTTCTTATGGACTGTACTGATAATTGGACTTAAGTTTATTTTCAAGATGAAATATTAGTGTGGGTTACAAAGTTCATAATTGGTTTGAAATGTTCAAATGAAATGGTGTCAATGCTCTTAGTGTTGAATTTGAGAGTTTATATATATCATAAGGCTTTGAATTTAAGGTATTGTACCATGATGATAGACTTAGTAGTCAGTTTGAAAAAAATTGTGAAAATTATTTGTAGATATCTCCGATTTATTCTGTTGGCATTCAGTTCTAGAAAGTTTTTTTTAATTGCAAAAGCGCTTGATATTTTTGTCATTGGCTTCCATACATCAAAGATTCATGTAATTGAAGCGAAAAAAATATAAGCACAATATATAATTAGCAGCAAAATTGTGGCAGTAAAAACAAACAAGAAAATTAGTTGTTGGATATCAACTGCATTGATTCCCTACAATGTCGGCTGTATTGATTTTCTTCATTCACTGAACATTTTGTCTAATGATTTTTGTCCATTTCAAAATTATGTTTGTACCAAGTGCACAGAAGACTATTTAATATACCAATGCTGTATAGATGTTTAGCAAGACAATCATGTCCAGTCTTCAGGCGGAAAGGTGCTACTGTAATGGATCTACGGATTTTACAAATCAAATCTCTCTACTTCTTACTTTTAAATTTCTTCCAATAGTTTAACATTATAATTTTTCTCACATTAATTGCATTTTATGATGGCTGGAATAATTGAAATCTTAATTAAAAAAAAAGAGAAGGAAATCGTTACTTTTAGAAAACGAAATGGTCGAAAACACTACAGTTAGTAATCCTTTTAGTCTGTAAAAATCAAAAGCACCACCCTCATCAATAATACTCTTTATATTCATATTTGATAGTAGCACAAAATACAACTGAAGACTTAAATAGTAGCTTAAAGAGTAAATGCAATGAAAATTGCTAAATTTTTATTAAATCTTTTGAAATTAGTAGTTACTGCAAAAAAAAAAAAAACACAATAAGAATTAACTATAAGATACATCCTGCTCTAATTTGTTCTGATGCAACTCTTATTTGCTTCCATTTCTCCAAAATTGGTTTGAAATGTACCAAGGGAGGCATAGAATATATAAAAAGTGCAGAGCACACACCTACTGCAAGATAGTGAGCATTTTCGATCCATCATTTTTTTTTGTGAGTAAAACTGAAAGATGTATTCACATCATACTTACAAACTGGTAATTTGGCAGGATTTTGATAAGAATAAAAGCCTTGCACTTGATTTTGTATCTTCATTTACATAATGGGTTGGATTCTAGCAGAGCCCACACCCTTGGTGCGAATTATTTTGGTTGGCGATAACTGTACCATCTTGGTAACCGTACTTTGATACTCTAGATATGTTAAACCTAATTATTTCTGGAATTTTTATATTTTTGAATTTTGTTGGTGATAATTTCGAATTTTGTCATTAAGCACTGGGCTGGAAATATTGCTGCGTGTATGAGTGAGTATTCTGTAGAATTTTTTACTTTGTTGCTAATTCCTGCCAAACAAGTAATGTTTCAGTGTTAATTTTTTTCACAGCATCACAAATGCGTTGTTAAAGTTTAGGCAAAGTTGCAGGCAATGACGACACAAACACCAGATCTTTCACATATCCCCAAAGGAAAAGTCGCAGGGCTTTAAGTCAGGTGATCTAGGCAGGTAGCTGTGTAGGACCAAATCATTGGCTGTACTGTGACCAATCCCACGGTGTAGTAGTTCTCTGTTGAGAAATTTATGAACCTCCAAATGCCAATGGGGCAGTACACTGTCTCGTTGAAAAATGAAACGGTGCTAGTTTGATATCCTGGGTCTATGCACTAAGTTATTGTTTGTTTGCCAAGATGGGCGATAACATTACAACATGGTTACCTTGATATTTTTAACATTTGGCAATGTGGTTGCCTTGGGGAAAACATATGTTAGGATTAATTTTTATTGGTTTCTTTCCTGTGGTAACCCTATTAATTTTAGACCATTTTAATTCATTTTCTTTAACCATTTTAATTGCATTTGTTCTATTGCAAGCTATAATTTCAGTCTTCTGTTTTATTTTGTGCTATTTTCGACTATGGATATTTCTAATATCATGGGTGAGTACTAGGATATTTTTTTAAAAAAAGAATGAGTGTTGTGCTTTAATTATTGCCATAAATATATATAGTCTATTTTCACTTTATTTTACTTTTAAAAAATGTTTTTTTTATGTTCCTTGTTCGATGAAATTTGTTGAAGGAACTTGCAGTTTTTGGAACAATGCATCTTTGCAGTACTTTTTATTTGAATTCATTATGATTTTTAATATACATTACGTAATTTTTTTTTACAAAAAATTATAAAAGTACAATTATTATTTTTGTGATAATCATACATTCATTATTTGTAATAATTGTTTTTTTATTAGATTTTTATAATTATGATCTATGTTTTTAAAAATTCTTGTTTTTTATATTTGTAAGTATTATGTTATTTATTTATATTTATATTATGTTTATTTATAATTATGTTAAATGAGTATTCTTATGTATGCTTCTTATATTGCAATACAATTTGGTTATTCTTTTTATAATTACTATTAAATTATAGAATAAATTATTATATAAAGTAATTTTTCAATCATACTATATGAATATATAATTATTACTATATAATATATGAAAATATTATATATAATTACTATATATTTTAAGATTATTTACTATATATTGCATAATATTACTATTAGTAAATATTTTTTTTAGATTATATTGATATTCATTTTTTATTAATCTTGATTATTCTCAATCTCTTCCTATGTTCTTCATTTGAAATAGGTTTTACTGTATTTCAAAAGTTCTTGAAAATTATTTTCCTGGCGATCTTTTACCACCAGGCCGCCATCTTAGATTCTATTCCAATGACATACGCCGCTTGGCGTGATACTTTATTGCACCAAACGCTGCTTGGCACGTAGACCCAGGATATCAAATTAGTTCCCAGTCACTGTTTTTCAGCAAAAAAGAACGGTCTATAAACCTTGATTGACGAAATTGCTCAAAAATTTTTCACTTTGGGGGAGTCTTGTTTGTGTTCAATGGGGATTACCATTTCTTCAAATTTGCACGTTGTGGCAATTTACTTTGCCATTTAAATGAAAGGTGACTTCATCACTAAATATGAGTTGATTAAAAAAATGATCGTTTTGCATAGCTTCATCTGTGTAAATGCAGTAATTTAGACATTGTAGCTCGTCACTATGGTTCAATGCTTGCATGATTTTAAATTTGTATGGCTTAAATTTCAATTTTTTTCTCAACACAGTCCATATGGTAGACTGAAGTAACACAAGTTCAGGACTAGCATGAACAGTTGATTTCTTTGAACTGCGTGTAGTCCCTCTTGCACTCTTTCAACATTCCCTGGCAAACAACCTGTTCATCCTGGACTTTTGCCTTTACACAGGCATCCAGTTTGCTGGAACTGTTCCTACCATCTTACACTCTTAGATGTTGGTGCTTTTCTATGGTCCTTTCTCCGAAATTCATGCTGAACTGTGGTAACTGACTGACTTGGCAAACAAGAGCACACAAAATGCCTCCCGCTATGCCATTTCCACTTCTGTTCACAATTTCAAAGAAATCTTGTTTACAACATTGCTGCCACTTATTGGATAAAAACAATATTACAAACTCAACATTTTATCTTTACAATGACATTTCTGTTTATTCAACTGGAAACTATTAAATTTTGTAATTGGGTCATTCTTTTCTTATAACCCTGTATTCTTATTAAAATGTAACATGATAGAAAGGACAAATGCAGAGACTGTTTGAAGTTGTCATTTTTGGACTCTTGTAATTAAAATCTTTAGTTACAAACCAGATGCAACGTCATCTTTGCATGTCAATTGTGATAGGCAAAATGGTAGTAATACACTATATGTGAAAATTGATCATGTAGTTTAAGCAGATTATAAAAGGGTAAATATATGTTACTTTCTTGCATATGACCTCAATCATTGATATTGACCCAAATATAATTTTTAAAAATTAGAGAGAATTTGAACATTTTCAATTTGCTCAATTTTCAGCTGTTCTATTTTATTTGCTATGTAAACTTAATTATTTAAAAACTTCAGTTAAATATTTGAAATTGTTACAGTACACGCATTATGATGGAGAATTGTCATTCTGTTGAAAATGGATGTGGCCAAGGAAAAGTTCATTCAGATGAGCAGGATTACTCTGAAAATTCTTTGATTTGAGGTAGTCATTTACTTAGAGTAAACTTAGGAGAGGGGGCGAAAGGAAGCGAGAGAGATCAGTTTTCCTTATTCAACTGACAAATCTGAAGTGTGGAATATCGCTTCCTTTTGTTATGCATTTGAAATTCTTGCAAGACCAAAAACTCTTGTTGCATTGTGTGATAATATTGACAATGACTGTTTTCACATGCTGTCTTGAAGTATAGCTAGCTCAGTGATGAAATTTGCACTTTTGAAGGGACATTGATGTTTCTTGGACTGTTCCTGAACTTGAATCAGTAATTAAATTTATTAAACTAAGAATCAATTTTGTGTAGTAACATTGCTAATTATGTGAATGTGTCTTGTCAGTAAATAGCATGCCGAAATTACTAAAGCATTTGGGCTTGTGATTCACAAACTCAAAAGTAGGAATTGATTGTTTTAATCACAGTTGGAATTAAATGCAAATTGCATTTAAAAATTCTTTGTAAAATGGACTTTTGAATGTTAAAACTTGGCTTCTGTTTCAAATTTATTATTTTGGATTTGTGTTAACTGATTCATGAATTTGTTTGATACTTTCTGATGTAATCATAGTTAGATATTGTTTGTTAAGTGTTTTTTCTAACTGCCAACTTATTATTACAAACATTTTTATTTGAGTTGCATTTGCTCCCGTGTCTGATAATATGCCATGCAAACTTCATGCATTTTGATGCAACTGCTGAGCAATATATAGTCTTGGATCTAACTTTTAAAAAAAATCAATATGGATATAAAACACTACACTCGTACACAGCAGCGTCGTAAATGAAAATTCCATGAACCAGCATGCCTACACTCAAATTTCTTAAACTTTCATATGATATTTATAAAACAATCTGCCCACATAGTTATTAACTTATATGTTGCCATAAAGTAACTTGACTACTGTACTGTAGTTATGTACTGTGTAAATTGCATTAGTATTTTTACTTTTTTTTACATATGAGTTGGTAACTAATATAACATCTCTAGACTTTGGTTTCAGTATTGAAAACTTATAAGTGCTCTTTTCTTCCCTTTTCTTTCCTTCTTGGCATTATTTGTGTGCAATTTTATTAGCTTTAAGGTTATATTGGAATTTTAAAAGAACAGGCCAGTCATTTTATTGTAAATTGCCAAATCTCTTTATAATTTTCTCATTGTTCTGAAGTGCTAAAAAAGGCAGAAGTGCTCCCTCCTTTTTTTTCTGGAAGTCAAACAGTGTAAGTTTCTCCCTCGTCCTTATTGAAACAACAGAAATAGAATAAAGGAACATTTAAAAATTAGCTTAACATATTATATTTGTAAATTGAAGTATTTTTTGAAGACTGATTTTATTTATAACCTAATGTTAATCATTAATGATTTTTATGCTTAATTTTAAGTTTTGTATCTTTAAGCAATTCTGAACAGTAACGAGCATGAGTTAAACCTCACAATAAACAGAATAAATAGAATATAATGAAAATATAAATTGTAAGCAAAAGTAAAGGAAAAAAACATTTTCGATTGTATACATTAGAAAAACTTGCCTGTTGGTCTGGATCTATGAATTGTATATAATTATAAAATCACTTGACAGCAGGAAATATAATTTGTATCAATAATTAAAATTAGAAATAATTAATAAGAGCAATGAAAATAACTTAAGAATTCCTGTCACAAAATATTCAATTAAAAGATTTCAATTGGGGAATACCAGCATACCGAATACCGGTATTTTGAACCATTTGTGTTACTTTGTAATACTGGTATTCACAAGTTTAAATACCGGTTTTTCGGTATTTAATATAAATTTTTTAATTGTTTCCACTATATGTCCAGGGATCGCCAACCTAGCTAAATAGTATACGTTTTTGTTTTTATGTCTCCCTAATGGGCGAAATTAATTGCACTGTGAATATAAAGTTGCATCATACAACAGTGGAAGTGGTAAAATATGTGAATCATCCAAGAAGGCGGGCCAAAACTGTTCTATCACAGCTTAGAGCGATACTGCACACGCGCAGGATTCGTAATGTATTATTCGTATCTGTGAAAACAAGGTTGCAATTGTGTAGAAAGTGCGTAATTTTTCGATATTTTTTAAATTAGGGAATTTGTTATTCACATTGTGTATTTGCATATCATGCTTGTATTTACATATCCTGATTTTAAAAATAAGAATGAAAAAAAAAGGATAGAGACTAACTAATTCAAATTTTCATCAATTTTATAGTAAATTTTCTTAGAATATTTTACCCACAAATCTTATCCACATTCAGAAGGATTTGGTACAGTTATCGAAGATGATTATTGCACCAATGTCGATAGTGAAAACTGTCTCAAACAAAAACTAGAATCAGCAATAGGTAAAAAAATTCAACAAAAATACAATACAGAAATCAGTTATACCCAAAACCTTCCAACGAGAAATCAATTTATTTGAAGATGAGAGATTTAGAGGTAAATATACTTGAAAAAGTTTATCCCCTATTGCTAACAATTCTACAAACTACCGTAGATGCTGAAAGAGCGTTTTCGACAGCTGGTAATTTGTGCACATAATTACGTTCCAGGCTTAATGACAGTACAATTAATGCATAAGGTTTTTATAGATTACATTTCAAAAATTTATAATTTGTAATATTTGCAATTTTTTGTGATTTAAAATTTGTGATTTTGTGACAATATGTAAAGATTCACAAAAAAAGTAAAGAAACATTTTTTACTTTTTTTGTGAATGTTTACATATTGTTATAATTTAAAAATTACAAATTAATTTTTTGTGATATTTACATTCTCAAATTAAAGCAGTGGTACACACAAGGGGTTGTCCAAGGGGTCCGGATCCCCCCAGCCCCTGATTTTTTTCCCGATTGATGATAATCATACATATATATGTATATATATAATTGAAATTTAATTAAGTACCTGTAATTAACTATTTATTTTATTAATGCTAATTACTAATTCAATGTATTTTTACTGTTTTTGTTGACGATATCAGAAAAATCAATTGAATACCGGTATCCCATTATTAAGGTCTAAAAAATACCGGTATTGTACTTTTGGTCCGATATTGCAACCCCTAATATCAATATTTTAACAACTGAAAATTGAACTGAACAACTGAGTGGAAAAGGATTTTTCATTCAGGGGATATGAGAAAAGCAATGAAAAGAATATTCTCTCAAATGAACTGTACAGCTGTTTTGGCACTTTTATTGAATTAAGTGATATGAATGGAAATCCTTCCCTGGATTAGAAGGGTAGAGGTAACTTTGCAAAAATTGCTCCAAAATATGCAAAGTCAGGAATGCCACACGAGAATGGAAAAATTTGATATTTTCTGAGAGATTCCTTTTATGTATGCATTTTACGGACAATATTTGTGTATTATCTCAATGTTTTACCATTTTTCTTTGTGATTGATATATACTATTACTTCTACCTCTAAATAGAATATTGATTTACAGTTACTGTTTTACCATCTTCCAAATCTTTGATTTAAATTTTCCCCTCAGGGGGCTCACCTTTTTTTCTTTAGGCAAATTGCCCATTTTTTAGTACAAATTTTAGATTTAAATTTAAAGTCTATTCTAAACATATACACAACTTTTCAGCAAATTTTGCCCCCTTGAATTCCCCTCAGGGGGCTCACCTTTAGGTGAGTACGGGTTTCACGCTCCCGAGAGACCCCAGTAATCTTTATTTTCCCCTCTTCTCTCTCCCCTTTTTTTACCTTTAGACATTTGTTTGCTTTGGGGAGTATTTTTCGTTTATGGTTTTGTGATAAGACAGCACCGTTTTAGTTAAATAACCCACAATTGCAGTCTTCCATTTTAGTTTAATAACACTGTTAAAAAAATAAAAGGTATAAAATCCAAAAAAATTTGAAGATATGTTTGAAAAATTAAAATTTTTTTTTTGATTAACGTAGTAACAGGTCGGCGGCGTATTAATGCCGATCTGCTGCGTACCTAGCCCTTAGCTCTAAGGGGTCTCAGTACCACCCTGTAGCCTCTCCTGCGAGGGATACTATTTGGGCAGAGGAAAAGACCCTCGCGGGGAAGGGTATGCGGCTGAAGAGTTACGTGCGTTGCCGGTGACGGCTTGAGGTACGTTCTGCCGAAAACGTCTTAGAGGTTGAGGGCCTTGGTAGCGGATGGCTAGGTGGTGGGGACTCGTTCATATCGAGAAATCCTTGGCTTCGGCCTTGACCGTGCCCGGCAGCACGTTAAGGGGGTTTCCCCGTTGTCTAGCTTTGAAGAAACCTCCGGCGGTTCCACTTGGCACGTTAGAAAAGTGTGGGTATTCGGGGACTGCGATGGAACTGGAAGCAATCCGTGTTTTTGCCAAAAAGGGAGACAAATATAGGGAAAATCGTTTTGCCTCCTACGGAGAAAAACGGTCTACCTCCTTTGCCTCCAGAGGCAGCGAATTTTTCTTGGGCTGACCGGGTCGAAGATTCGACCCCGCCATTGAGCCCAGGGTCTTCTTTGTGCCTTGACGGAGGCCAGATTCCGTCAATTTCTCCTCTTAAGGGAGCAACAAATAGACTCGACCAAAATGACATTATTGAACGCATTGCAACAGGCATGTAGTGATTCCGCCAGAATTTTATTATCAAAACAAGTAATACCTTTTCAGCCGTATCACCTTTTCTGACTGAGAAGGCGATTACAAGTAGTATAGGGCAGGTTAAGACAATCCGTAAGATGCGCTCCGGGGACTTGTTCCTCGAAGTGACATCAGCGAAACAGTCTGCTGTCCTGATGAATCTACATAAAATGGCCAATTTGAAATCACTGTCGTTCCACATAACATCTTGAACTTTTCGCGAGGCGTTATCTCTGCAGCGGATTTGTTGAATGTTTCGACAGAGGAAATATTGGAGAATATGCAGTATCAGGTCTGTGGAGTCAGACGAATTACGATTCGGCGGGATGGACAGGGGCTTAACACTAAGCACCTCATCCTGACCTTTTCGACGCCTGACATCTCACAGTCCGTTAAGGCCGCGTATCTCCATACCCTGTACTACGTTATATTCCAAATCTGCAACGCTGTTTCCAGTGTCAGAGATACGGACACTGCAAAACAGTCTGCCGTGGCCAACCAACCTGCGCTAGATGTGCAGAGGTGGGCTATGACAGCAAAGACTGCAAAGCCACGAACGATGTGTGAATTGTAAAGTGGACCATTCGTCGTTTTCTCGATCCTGTCCAACATGGATAACAGAAAAGGAGATAACGGCAGTCAAAATAAAAAATAAAGTATCCTATCCGGAGGCTCGGCGTGTTGTATTATCACGCACGGCAACTTCTGGAAAAAGTTATGCAGCTGCAACCAAAAAAACTTTCGAGTCAAAAGGCACTCAAAGTGATGAAACAAGTTTTGGTAAAACATCAATATTCAATAGTATTGTAGTGGATACAAATAAAACTATCCATTTCACCCATTAAGAAAAAAAAAAAAAAAAAACCCCGTTTTAAAGAATCTGGCGTAGTGTCAAACAAAAAAAAGTGGTCGAACCTCTCTAAAAACTCCCAAGACAAAAAAGACGATGTACTCATTCTTCACACTTCAGAAACTGATGAATGTCTAATGGAAGATCTGTCAACCTAGCCATCGACTCCTAGCTCCTTTCAAGGAGCGAGTGCTAAAACGTGATGACCTCCTTTGTTTCCTGGAACTGCCGTGGACTAAGAACTCGACTAGATGATCTCAAATGCATCATTTCCGTGTACCAGCCCGCATGTTTCGCTCTTCCGGAGGCTTTTCTGAAGAGTAACATGACAATGAGAGTGCGTGGTTATAATTGTGTACGACGGGATGTCGATGGCAATGCATCATCAACTTGAGGTGTATGCCTGTTCACGCCTCATCTCTATCCCAGTAATGTCGTCACTCTGCACACTTCTTTACAGGCTGTGGATGTACGGATACGTATCCATTCTTTAGTCACAGCCTGCTCTGTTTATTTACCACCGAATGATGTGTCACAAGTGGATCTGAATCAATTAGTCAGTCAATTGCCAGCTCCTTTTATTTTGCTCGGTGACTTCAACGGACACAGCCCTCAGTGGGCGCATGATGATACCAACTCTCGTGGGCGAAAGATCGAACAGTTGATGTTTGCTCACTGTCTCTGTCTGCTTAACAACGACGAGAAAACGTATTTCCATGCACCCACAAGGACATTTCACTCACTCGATCTTGCCATTTGTTCGCCAACACTGCTACCGATGTTGAATCTTGAAGTAGATAACGATCTACATAATAGTAATCATTTCCCTCTCCTAGTCTCGCACGTAATGTTGTGGAAACTCGACTTCGTCCTCCCACTTATCATTTTCATTGCGCAGACTGGAATATGTTCACACGGCTAGCGGTTATCACCGGCACAATGGTCTGGATTAGGAAGTGGATGATGCCGTTAAAACCGTCACTGAAGGTACTCGACATGCTGCCGATGCAGCGATTCCCAAAACATCTCATTCTACTCGGAAGCTGTGCAAACCATGGTGGAATTCTTCCTGCTAACAAGCAAAAGAAACAAAGGAGGGCGTTGGTTTATTTTCAGGAGATACCCCACCACTGAAAATCTCATAGCGTTCAAACGTGCAAAAGCGTGAGCTCGTAGAGTACGACGTCAGAGCCAGAGAGAACCTTGGATCAAGTATGTATCTTCAATCACATCGTCTACTACAAGTCAACAGTAATGGAGAAAGGTGAAAGCATCGAATAGACTTTATCGGGCATTTACAATCCCGATATTGGAAACATCGTCGGCTATTTACTCGTCGCCTGTTGATGTGGCCAACTTGATTAGCCAAACATTTGTTAGTGTGTCCAGCTCCGACTGAGAGTCGTTTATAGCGGTCACCTATCAACTTCAGGTGTCGACAACCTTTACCATACAACTGTGACTTTGACATGTGGGAATTGAAGAGGGCCTTGTCATCGGCCCATAATACTAGTCCTGGTACTGATGGAATATCCTATCAATTGCTTCGCCATTTGAACGAGGATTCACTAGTAAGTTTCCTGTACCTATTCAACCGAATATGGAGAGAGCAGGTGTATCCTACTCAATGGCAAGAGGCCATAGGGATTCCCATCCTAAAACCTGGAAAAGAGCCAAAGGACCCTCTCAGCTATCGACCGATAGCACTCACGAGCTGCCTTTGTAAGACACTAGAACGTATGGTCAATTCCCGTCTCGTTTATCAACTAGAAAAGAACCGATGCATACCTCTGTTTCAAAGTGGCTTCCGTAAGGGAAGGTCCACTCTCGAATATATAATGCTAGAAAGCAAAATAAGAAATGCTTTTGTCTGGAGGAACCATCTGGTTTCTATCTTCTTCGATATCGAGAAGGCATAAGATCGTACTTGGCGCTATGGGATTCTTCGCACTCTACATGATTATAGTTTTAGAGGCAATTTGCCAATATTTATAAAAAAAGGTTTTAAATCTCCGCACTTTTAGAATAAGACTGGGTGGCACTCTCTCTTCTCCTTTTACTCAAGCTAAAGGTGTGCCTCAGGGGAGTATTTTGAGTGTCACCCCTTTTATATGTCATATTTCACCCATCTTAAATATTTTATCGCCCTCTATACAATCATCTTTATACGTAGACGACCTAGAAATAAGTTGTGAAGGCTCGGACATGCGACATGTTGAGCGGCAGTTGCAAACAGCCGTGAACAATATTTTGAAATGGTGTGACACAAATGGTCATAGTATTTCTGCCAGCAAGAGTTACTGTGTGCACTTTTGCCGCAAACGGGGTATTCATCACGACCCCGAAATACGCATTCGTGAGGTACAAATTCCCGTAGTCTCGGACGTACGGTTCCTCGGAGTAATTTTCGACCGCCAACTCACTTTCTTTCCGCATATCTTACATTTGCGGAAGAAGTGTGAAAAGTCTTTAAACCTCTTGAAGGTGTTGTCCAACACCTCTTGTGGGGCGGATCGAACATCTTGTTCAGAGTATATCAATCAATAGTACTTTCTCGCATCGACTACGGATGTGTTGTAATATGGATCGGCGTGGAACTCTGCTTTGAAAAAACTTGACCCTGTCCACCATATGGCATTGAGAATCTGCTCTGGTGCTTTTCACACATCGCCAATGCAGAGTCTCTACGTCGATTCAAACCCGCTTCCTCTGGATCTACGACGGAGGAATCTTTCACTTACCTATTATTTTAAGGTCTTGTCCATGCCTTCCCATCCTTTAAAAAACGTGTACCTTAGTATCAGCATGAAGAGACTTTATGACGCCCGGCCATCTAACATCCTGCCGTTTATGGATAGGAGGAAGCTCATGCTCTCTGATCTCTACCTGCCTAACGTGGACATTCAGCAACGAAACCTTTGGCGATTCCCACCTTGGAATTATGCCACGTTTCCACTATATAAACCCTTTTGCCTCGTACATTAAAACCACTATCCATCTGTCTTTTTCCAGCGCATTTTCGCTTACTATCGCAGTCGGTATAGTGCATATTCGCCCATCTTTACAAATGGTTCAAAACGTGCGGATTACGTTGGCTGTGGAGGGATGATTGAAGATAATATGCACGGTTATAGGCTCGATACTTCTTGCAGCATTTTACACTGCAGAAGCTTTCGCCATTTGCCGTACACTTCAATTAATCGACTCCAGTTCCCCTCAGGGGGCTCACCTTCTTTAGGGGAGTACGGGTGTCAGAATCCCGATGTACCCTAGTGATCTTTTCCTTTACCCAAGGGGTTTACTGTCTTTGGTAAACACGGGATTCACAAACACGGGGTACCCTAGTAATCCTTCACTATTTTCGACCCTCTTTCTGTCATTCAATTTTTCCTTTTCTTCTTTTCACGTCTAGATCACAGATTAAAAGAGATTAAATGTACTTATTTGAAATTTAAATATATTTATTTAATTTGATTACTTATCCATTATTAACATATTTTTGTTTACATTTTGTATTGCGTTAATTTAGTGTCTTTTTTCCTTCAGTTTTTTTAAATATTTTGCTTATGTTGATTTATTCTTTTTCGACTAACACCGTTGGTTTTCCGACCCGCATGTTTGCCGTGTACGGCGTCCCGTAAGGAGGAAAATGGTGTCCTGGGATACCTTTGCGTTCCCTTTGGCCCACGCTTCGCTGTAGACGGGTGGCAGGAGTGAGCCCGCTCCTGTCAATCGGCTGGTGGTACCTCTCTTCGGTGTCCCCGGAGAGACATTGCTTTAGGGTTAGTGCTGCAGATAAGGGGTGGCGAGTTTACCCGTTGGATCCTCGCCCTTATGCTGTAGTACTATATTCTGGTTGTACTCCAGGTAAGCGCCGAGCCTGGCATTTGCCAGATGACCGGCAGACTGCCTCCCTTGTTGGACTCCGTGGTGGGTGGAGGCACGCCATTATGAATTTCCGTTTTCTTTTATGGATCCAATGCTGATGTGCCAGGGTAAAGGCCTTAATTTACCCACTCTTAACGTCGATCAAGTTGCTAAACAAGTAAGATTTTTAATAATATCCTTGGTAAACGATGAAATGTCTAAAAAGTCACCATTTGCCATTCATAAGGCACTTATTGGAATAGGTGGCGAACCTAAATCAGTAAAACATTTGCGATCCGGTGATGTATTAATTGAAACATGTTCTGCTTTACAAATGAAGTCCTTTTTATTTGCTATATCTTTTCTCGACTCTACCATAAGAATAAGTCCTCATAAATCTCTAAATACTTCTCGCGGTGTCATTTCTGAACCTGACTTGTTGAACACTCCTGATGCAGAAATCCGTGAAGGATTTTCTGATCAGGGTGTGATTCAGGTCAGGAGAATTACTATTAAAAAATATGCTACAATTATCCCTACAAAACATATAATTTTAACTTTCAGCAGCCCCTCTCTGCCCAAGGCTATTAAAGCTGGTCATTTGAATTGTAAAATCCGTCCATATATTCGGAATCCTCTGCGCTGTTTCAAGTGTCAGAGGTTCGGACATTCACAAACTTCCTGCCGCGGCCAACTTACTTGCTCTAGATGTGCATCTGTTGGACATGCTTCCTCAGATTGCAATCTAGAGCCGAAATGTATAAATTGCTCACAGATCCATTCATCGGATTCTAAATTATGCCCTAAATGGAAAATAGAGAAACAGATACAGGAAATCAAAACAAATAAAAATATTTCATATCCAGAAGCACGTAAATTAATAGTCCTACAGTTACCTCAAACTTATGCTCAAGTTGCCAAACCCTCTACTATAAATAATTCTACACAAACCGATGAAAATATAACAAAAATAAAATGTCCACCTTTAAATTTACTTAAACCAATTTCATCCCTCCCAAAACCAGATATACCAAGATCCACTCCTGCTGTTTCCACATCATCTTCAACCCAAGCACACCTCTTGCCCTCAATCTCTTAAATAGCCACTACAATGTCAGAAACTCAGCCACCGACTCCTATTTCTAATTCAGTACTTACCACCACCAATAATATGTCCACCCCCATTAAATCATCCTCAATCACATCCGCTTCCACATCAATCTCTTGTACTCATCTACAACACAGGATTCGAAACAAAATTCAAAATCTCGGGCAAGAAAAAAAATTATTAAAAAAAAATAAACGTTGCAAAATTAGATATAAAAATGGCACCACACAAACCACGGAAAAGTACACCCCAACAGGATACCTCGGATGAAGAAATGATAGAATAATAATGAGGATGAATTGGTTCTACCGAAATATTACCATATTGATACTCTGTATTCTCACATTATTACACCTACTCGATATAAAGCTGGCAAAAAGGAATTGTTCTCTCTTTTACAATTTACATTACCAGCAAATGGCTGAATTTTTTTTAAATATAGATTTTTGCTTTTGAATATTTTCGCTTTAACCTTTCTTGACTTTGTGGCAGGGTTCGTCCCCCCACCAAAATGTATATTCCTTTATTTTTTGAATTGAATTTTAATATTTTAATTTTTAATTTTACTTTGTACTGTTGAAACAGTGTTCTTGTCGGCATTTTTAGATATTTTAAAACGTTTTGAATATTTTAACGAATGTTTGGCGCAGTATAGCCGGCCTCGGCTCTTCTGCCAATAAACCCTACAATCACTCACTCACTCAATCGACTCCAGTTTGCCTCGTAAATACTGCATCTATACTGAGAGCATGAGTGTCGTGGAAGCGCATGGAAACTATGACGATCGGTCTGATCCAGTGGTATGTGCTATACTCGACATTCATAGTCAATTATACAGCAAGGGTTTTGATATAGCATTTTGCTGGTATCCAAGCCACGTAGGTATCATTGGCAACGAGCAGGCGGACAGCTCGGCTCGGTCAGCGACGACCTTTCTGCCGCTAGAAGTTCCGTTTTCGTACATGAAGCGCGTCATCCGGCATCATATTTTTACAGCATGGCAGGAATTATGGAGTCAGCAATTGGATAACAAACTGCACTCTGTGAAACCTGTCATAGGAGCATGAGTAGTAGTAAATGATGGGCGCTGTATAAATGCAAGCAAAAATTCACCACACTAAAAAGCTTCAACGGCGGAAAAACATTTTACGAGTACGATTTTTAAAGATGACTTTGTTAGTATGTATGAAAAAGTTTCGATTAATGAAATAAATAGAACTAACGAATACTAAAAAATTTTTATTTAATAAATATTTGTTAAAAAACAATAGGATTACATGGAGACACATTCAGAAAAACAAAAATGATAAGTACATTATACCAACTTTGTGTAAAGTATTCCAATGCATTACATGAAGACATATTCAGAAAAAAATAAAATGAGATAAGTTCATTATACCAACACTGTGTAAAGTGTTCCTGTGCATTACATGGAGACACATTCAGAAAAACAAATAAGTAGTACAATTTTACCATGTGAATAATGTGTTTGCAGATTTCTCTGCTATTCTAATATAGGATTATATTAAAAATTTTTATTCATCAATTGCATAATGTCCAAAGGGATAACAATTATAATTCTATCATCTAATATTAAATTTTTTGTAAGGCAGGACTTAAATATACGAAAGTAGACTTACTAGAATTGATCACTGATATAAATATGCATCTTTGGATCGAAAATAGTATTAAGGGGTGGCATTTGTTTCGTGGGAAAACGTTATGCTTTAGCAAATAATCCCTATATTACCGGATTTAATAAACACGAAGAAGAGAGCTATATTATTGCTGTTGATGCAAATAATTTATATGGATACGCAATGTCACAATCTCTTCCCATCGGAAATTTTTTCTGGTTAACCAAAGATGGAGTAAGATTCCTTAAGTTATTATTATATAAATCTGTTTTAAGTGAAATACTATTTCTACGACATAAGCAAAATATCTTAGTTACCAAAAATCATGATATCAAAACAGTAGCTCAAAATAAAATTTTACCATTTTATGATAAAAAATTTATATTAGATGATGGAATTATAATTGTTATCCCTTTGGACATTATGCAATTGATGAAACTGATGAATAACATTTTTTAATATAATCCTATATTAGAATAGCAGAGAAATGTGCAAACACATTGACACGGTAAAATTGTACTACTTATTTGTTTTTCTGAATGTGTCTCCATGTAATGCACAGGAACACTTTACACAGTGTTGGTATAATGAACTTATCTCATTTTATTTTTTTCTGAATATGTCTTCATGTAATGCATTGGAATACTTTACACAGAGTTGGTATAATGTACTTATCATTTTTGTTTTTCTGAATGTGTCTCCATGTAATCCTATTGTTTTTTAACAAATATTTATTAAATAAAAATTTTTTAGTATTCGTTAGTTCTATTTATTTCATTAATCGAAACTTTTTCATACATACTAACATTGTCATCTTTAAAAATCGTACTCGTAAAATGTTTTTCCGCCGTTGAAGCTTTTTAGTGTGGTGAATTTTTGCTTGCATTTATACAGCGCCCATCATTTACCACTACTAGCATGGCCTGTGATGCCAATGCGAAGGACTGCTGTCAATTTGACTCGTCTTCGCATTGGTCATCTCGCTTTACACACAGGCATTTGTTGTTGGGGGAAGATGCTCTTTAATGTCCTTCATGTAGGTCTCGTATACAGTGCGTCACATTTTAATTGATTGTCCAGTTTTTAATCATCATCGCATCACCTTTTTTCATACATCTGTTTTATTCTTGTCTGACTTGGTGGGAGAAACTCCCCAACAAAACATTTTTGCCTTTCTTTTCAAAATTGGGTTTTTATATTTAGTTTGACAGGAACCATTTTAAATTATTTTAACTTTTAAACTCTTTTTATATGCGTGCATGCACGCATGTAAAATATTTGAATATATATTTGCATTTTAATTTTTTTTGACATTGCTTAAAAATTTTAACAAACGTGTGGCGCAGTATAGCCAGACATGGCTCTTGAGCCAAAAAACCCAACACTCACTCACTGACTTAAGTCCAACAAATTCATACCGGGGTCCACTATTTCTCCTATCTCCTCCAAAACTGTTACGAGATCTTCTTTTTTAACGTTTCTGAACACATTTTCTTCTTTACTCTGGTTCTCGTAAGGGAGCGTGTTGTAATGTCTTTATTACTTTTACTTTTAGACACAGCACGTCGTGTCACTAGAACAGAATTCTATCTCTCTTAATACCACAAAACACAAGCGCAATTCATCGCACAATACACAAAAAGCCCAGTCTCAAAACCATTGGAATTCCCTCCTTCTCTGTCCGTTACGTTCCAAGGCCAACGCCCTTTACATAAAATAGCAACCCCTCCCCCGCAAATGCGGGAATGTCTCCAACTCTCAAAGAATCTACCGCCAGCAGTAGCCAGACACTACAATAGGTAAAATGTTAGGCAGCTTTCAGTAAATTCAAATATGTCTAGTGCAAAAAGTACAGCTTGCTCTCTAAACCCATATTGTCCAAATGGACCATCATGTTTTAACTATTTTTACAAATGGTGTAATTCTTGATAATAAGCGATGTTCGGGTTGGGTCAATTGCTTTATTATATCAGGAACTTCACATCAGGATTCCAGTTCAATTGTGTTCCAGTAAGCTTTAGCTGGGCCTTAAGTTTTTTGCTTGTAAGGTGTTTCTTGCAATGATGACAAAACAATTGGTTCCTTTACTTATTAATTCTGCAGGTAGGTACGAAGTGGCTCCTAAATTTATTTTGTGATTTGTTACTTGATTTGGATAACATCTATTAGAACAAATCTCGCACACCTTGTCACAGAATATATTTATGGTTTTGTTAAAAGTTTCTATTTGCAACTTTTCTGCTGTTCGTTCTTGAGAGTTATGCTCTCGTATCTTTAACGTAAGTCTTTAAACGAACATACTGTTCAACGGATTCGGCTTCTTGTATTTCAGAAATGTGTTGATGAATATTTGCAATTCGTGTGTGCGCCGTGTTCTTCCTGCGATTTCGCCGCTCTTAACCCTTGCATGCGTTGCTTAGCTATATCAAGTTTCAACTGTGGTTAAGTATGTGTTTCGCTATTGTTTTATTCACGCATTTTGCTGAGTTGTTGGCGTTTCGCGTCATCGCTTTCAGTGGCAAGTTTCTCTTGCCGTTTAAATTTTTTTTCTCTAATCTTCTCTTTCTTTGTGTTGATGTTCTGTTTTTGCCATATTGTTCCCACGAGTACCGAAGAAATATTCGTCAACTCTCCCAGAGCTTCGTTTATAAGGATAAGAGCTAATAAACAATAGGGCTCGCCCCGGTGCCCTTTGGCGGTACGTTCACGGCATCATGTTGCACCCTGATGCCACTCAGTCCTCGACACGGCCACGCCTTGACTTGGATTTTAGGGGGAATGCACCACTTATTTCTGCTTGAACCTTACTAGTGCCTTACAAAACATAATTCCTGGTTTGATTTTGAGGTTACCCTTCTCCTAGACAAGTTGCAAAGCAATGCTGTTGACAACTACCTCGCCAAATTACACAAGTCAAAGTTAACCTACCGATGCCACAGACTCGAATTGTTTGACCTCAATATCATATAATCGAGGACTTTTAAACAGTTCACTGTTATAAATTTTACTATCACTGTTGAAAACGACCTTTTTACTGGAGGAAATATTGATTGATGTCCCTCACTTCCTTTTCTCTTTTGAGACTTTTTCTTTGATTTGTGTTTCGGAATTAGACCAGTCTTTTGCAGGAAGTCTAAGCTACTGTGGCTTAAAACAATGATCGAATATTTTCACGAATAATAGCTGCTGCAGCTTCTCTACAATTCGTAACCGTTCTTCTGGATCTCTTTTTATATATTTTTATACCAAGCTTTTCATAATATATAACCTTGTGTCAAATATTTTGTTGAAGTCTCGTAATAAAGTTTTATTATCTGGTAAATACCTTATCTATGAGCTCTTTCAATGCAAATTGTGAATCGTCGTGATTTTCGATGCAATTAAAAATTTGCCATAGCTTCTGAGACTTGATTATGTTGGCGAGGCTTCTTTTCAGTAGATGGTAGTCGATTAAAAAAATTAGTCTAGCAGAGAGTATGATATTTTGCTTCAGAAGCGATCTAATCGTTCTAAAAAAGCATAGGACCTTGCACCAATTCTCCAATAGAATCATTATGTTTTCCTGCTTTTTTTAAAACATTGTCTTTAAATTCAAGAGTACTCACTTAACTGATCGTGTGTGTGCTTCTCTCTCTTTTTTTAAGCTTCTGCTTCATTAGCTACTTGAACACAAAATAAACACATTTTAACAATTGATTGGCGCAGCTTAGCCGAAATCGGCTCTTGCGCCATTAAACCCTACACTCACTCACTCACAAAATAAACACAGCTTTTTATATCAAATGCTTCACTTCTTCTACGAGGTACATTAGGTAATGATAAAGGTTCGCTGTTTTTAGTGTGTCGTTTCGATGCTGCTATAGATTTTTTACGTAAGTACACTTTTCGGCACTCGCGGTATAAACAGCAGATACTCAGCCAACTATCACATTAATTAACACTACCCCTGAAAATCACGGGAACAGGGCGTCGTAGTGCCTGGAGTGCCCTGGAGGAAAATTACTGTGGGCATAGCTCGGGTTGGAACACTTCCTGAGAGATGAAGTGTAGATCACTTTTGCGGATTGAGGTGCAGGCACAGGGTTCTCAGTTCATTAGGCATGGTAGAGATCATTTCTTGAAGATATCGGCTGTGTGGGGCATTAGCACGATGTCATCAGCGAACGCCAGTATCGCCCTGTTTTCTCTGTTCTTCTGGGTGAAATGGTGAATACTGCCAATGGAAAGATTGAAGAGGATGCCATTCAAGGAGAATCTCTGCTTGAAACCGCTCTGCAGCTGTATTGGAGGAGTTGGTCCACCTTCTGTTAGGACACTGGTTGTGGACCCCTCATATGTGTTGCAGTTAGGGCGATAAAAATGTGGTCCACCCCACAGGCAACGATAGAGTCAATGATGACTTGCCTGGGGACAGAGCCAAAGGCGTTCGAGATGTCTAATCATGCGACGAACTTGTTGGTCTTACAACGGCGTGCAGCTTCGATGTGTTGTGCGAGCAAGAAGTGGTGCCCAAGCACGCTGTCAAATGGAGAGAAGCCCTTTTGTGTGCGGGAGATAGTACTTCATGAACATCACACCAATCCGCAAGCTTCCTTTTCATGCGCTTTGAGGAACTTTGACGTCGTCAAAGAGTCGGTAAAAATAATTCAGATAAATGTTTAAACTCCATCTGTAAATGTGGTGTTTTATTTTATCTTTGATGTTTTTAAATTTACTTTGTAGCAGTTTTATAGTACACGAATTATGAATAACTATTTTTTAATAGGATTTTAATGAATATTAGTTTTTACATAAACCTTTTTTAATGTCTTTATATTTAGATTGTCTTAAACACTGAGGAGAGAGAGAGAGAGAGTTATAAACAATGTTTGGCGCAGTATAGCAGAAACCAGCTTTTGTGCCAATAAACCCCTCAATCACTTACTTACGGGAATCCCTTCACCATTCTGTTTGTTTATCGGTTTATTCATGTTAACTTTACTTATATTTTCAAATTTTACCTTTTTAAACTAAACTTTAAGAAAACATTTTAGTGATTTTATACTTTTAATGTTTTAATGAATGTTTGCCGCACTTTAGCCAAAATTGTCTCTTGCGCTAAAAACCCCAACTCTCACTTATTCTGAAAAATGTGTTTTAGTTAAAAATATTTTTTCTGCTTATGTGCCATTCAAATCAAATTATAGAAACAAACATAGAATATGAAATGCGACTGCAAGTAGCTGTAATATACCTAGACTTCCGACAGTTAGTGTAAAAAAATGCTATCGGGTATTAAATTTAGTTCCAGGTACTAAATATAATGCATAGGTAAACTACATCTAAGCCCAGTGGCTGAGTGGTAGTGCATCGCACTTCCACACCACAGGTCCGAGGTTCCAATCTTGGGCTGGGCAAGGTTGATTCATCCTTTCAATTAATGAGTAGTTGATAAACGAGTACCAAGCTTGTTTGAGAGATTAACACTGGGGGTTTCGCGTCAGACTGACCACCTGATTCGAACATCTGTTAATGCACCTCAGGGCCCAAGGTCACGTATACTGATATGGGCACAGTAGGCCTCTGCCCTCATTGGCTGTGTCGCCTCTGACTTAAGTTAAATTACATCTAGAGCTCGAATGAATGGTGTGAAACTAAAAACATTGCATTAATACCATAAAAGTTTTTAATAAAAAATACAGTATTTTTCCCTAAGTTGTCTTTACTTAAAGTAGCTTATCGTGTTGATCTACTTTAAATATTTCTAGATACATTTTTCTAAGGCTCTATTTATAGGGTTCCCCGAAAATGCCTTATAGTCTTAAGGGTGCCGCGAATCGACAAAGTTTAAAGACTATTGCAGTAGACGATGGTTTTAAATACAAAATTTGCTAAAAGCTTTATACCGCTTTTCCTGGAAATTAAAATTGCTAGTTTCGCGTTAAAATCCAATGTATATGCAGCCGAAACTATTTAACGGAGTCGCTAAATTAAGAAAAAAAGTTCGTTATATGGAAAATTCGTTAAATAGAGATTCATCTTTTAATATTTAAAAAAGTAATTATTCACCCTTTTTTTGAAAATTAATAATTTATTTATATATATTACCCATTAAAAACAAACCTGGAAGGAAAATAAGGATAAAAAAAACATTTCCCATAAATATCCTGCATTATCAATTTTAAGAAATAATTTTATAATAAAACAAATGAATTTTTTAACGACATTTTCTTATTTTAAGCCTACGGGTAATTTTAAGCATGTACTACCACATACGTCCTCGCATTGAATTTGTTTTATTATAATTTTTTATTTGAAAAATAATGGCCATTTCATTGCTCTTGGTGAGTTTGGCACTAGGTAAAACCATTTCAAGGTCATTAATCACCATAAAATATACTAAAAGGGAATAATTTGAAAAAGGCTCAGAAATATTTTGAAAACAGTATTGAAAAAATCCAATTGCAAGAGAAAAAGTTCATTAAATAGAAAACGCACTTCGCTATTTGGAAGTTGTTTTACAAAGAAAATAGTAAAACACTCTTGGGGTTACAGGAAAATTTTTGCAATATAGAGTTTAGTTGTACGGAGGTTGAACTGTGTATATGTATAAAGTCTAAATGGAATTTAATCTCAACTTGTCGCTCTTTAATTATTTAGTAATATCTCAAAAATTCACACAAAACCATATTTTTTTTCTCTGATGAATTGTTTCCCGATAGCTTATCAGGAAAAGGGTTATCAGATCACAGGCCGACTGAAACTCAAACATCTGTTCGTTCTCTTTCTGCAGACAGATGTTTCTTGATTATTTTTAAAATTATATCCATATCACAACATCAGTTCCAAATGATACAATCATGATTGTCGTATTGTGTATCATTTCTCTGCTATCCGTGGCATTGGGCTGTTACCAGGAATTCATACCTCCCTGCTCTTGCCGTTCCTTCAACTCTCTCACCTTAGAAATCACTTGTAAAGATGCAACCGATATCGAGCAGCTACAGGTTTCACTTCATAAATTCCAGAACAGTCCTATTCGAACCCTGTACATCATTAACAGCTCCCTCCAGTACCTTCCGAGTACGATTTTTTCCAGTTTTAACATCGAAAGACTGCACTTTGTTAACTGTACCTTCAACGCCTTGACTGACTCGGATGTGGCTTTTGTAGGCTTAGAAAAAAGTCTGAAGAATCTTACAGTCGAGGAAAGCACTATCTACAGTGGTTGGAACTGGAAACATCTGAAGAAGCTGACCGGTTTGATGGAGATCAGAACAGTCAAGGCGGGGCTGGATGAAATCGATTGGGACATAGCGGATATTTCGCTTCTGAATCTACTCAGTCTTCAGTTGATGCAGGATTCGATATCATATATCGATGATTGGGCATTTGCGCGCTTTAAAGCTTTGAAAGTTTTTTCACTCAAGAATAATCTGATTCCGGAGGTGAAGAGGTCTATGTTTCCTGATCCAGCCACGAACCTTATACAAATTAATTTAAGGTAAAATTAAATTCACAGTAGAATTTCAATATTGTTCTTTAAGATTTGTCCTACGATTTTTTTTATGCAATTTTATAATTTAATACATATAAATTTAATGTTTCTAAGGTTACAGTATAAGGTGTTTTTTTAATTATTTTTTATTTTGGCTAAAGTTTTTGGACCAATTGCGTCAAACTAGTTAAATTTTCGCTATGATAAGTAATATTAGTCTTTCCTTGGCGACAGGAATCGCCGATAAAACATTTTGACACTGTAGCTATTTCGATTACTTTTTTTCTTTTCTTTCGTATTAAACCGTCGACCAATTTCTTCAAATCTAAAGATGTCGCCAAATCCCACGGTATGTAATCAATAGTGGAAACCATTCCTGCGCACGTTTGTACACATTAATAAGAGCGATGACAGTATTTGGCTACTTTTTTTTAAATTTCAGATGTCTTTGCTTTTGGCAAAATTGTTCGGCAGTATAAGATGTAAGCACCTTTTTTCTCTTTTTTTTCAACTTAGAACATTTTTTAAAAAAAATTATACTTTAAATATAACATTATATAATGTTATAATTTGCACAAATTTGATAAATTATTACGTTTTTACAGAAAATTTTTGTTACTTTCAACTTTTTGGTAGGCTTTTTGCCAAATCAAAAACCGAAACCACAAATCCTTCATATACAGACAGTGATAAAAAAAACTTTCCCATGCTCGAATACAACAATCTTGTCCTTAGAAAGATGTAGGGTGGAAAACTATAAATATATTTTTGGGTACAAGATTCCACAAAATGTTATAATTTTCGTTACAATTTTGTGTCTTGCCATGAAGACAGTTTTTAAAAAAGTTCCAGTACACAGTTTTAGATATGCGGGCTTTATTTGGTTAATTTATCAGGAAGTCCCAGTTTACTTTCTTTGAGAGGCTGCTTTTGCCCTTGATAACGACACCAACTCTCAGATCCTGCAGGATCAATAGATTTTTTTCTAGCTCAGCAGTGGAAAAATGCAACTATTTCACTACTCATCTTTTGTAGATTACCTGCATTACTTCAAATAGCTGTCCAGTAACAGTTCTGGATTTTGTCAATTAAGTTATCAGTTAACTTATTTTTGCCTCCCAAACCTTTCATCATTTTTTAACCCAACCGCCCACTTACATGTTTCTGTACATGTCCTATATATTCGACTGGGTTACTGAATTAATTCCTTACGTTTTTTACAGCTTCATTCCCTTTCGAGTCCACATCTCCGTAATATTCACTGTACTACGCATTCCTTACAGTTGATGGCTCAAATAAACGGTAGGCACCAGCAACCTCCATGTTCCGAGTGGAGCGTTGATAGTTCGAATATGTAGTTTTAATGGCTGGCTATTGCTTTTTACACATATTTGGCAATATTGCATCTTTTCTTCAATGTCCAAAATTTTTCCGGTTTCAATTGATATGATAGAAACCCATTTAAAGGCGAATAGCCTCGTTGCCTAATACCATTAATAGATATTCTCCAATTAGTAAAAATTTTAGAAGATGGATGTTTTTGAATTCACCAAAGGTAGCGTTGATGTGTTCCTGAGTTACATTTAGTTACTTTCGACAGTTTCCTTTCTTGATTGTGGAAAACGAAGTTTTGACAGGAAAGGTAAACCAAGGAAAGCGCATATCTTTTTGCCAGATGAAAATCCTTTTCTGATTAAACTTAGCCACAAAACAATTGAATAGTTTATAAGGCAAGAACTATTCGTCTTCTATGTAGTAGGAAAAGCTTTAAAGAAAAAGCAGTTTTTTCACTTAAGATTCATGTTTGTATATGTGTTGGCATAATCCACTGACAGTCTTCTATAAATTCCAAGCCCTATGGGGTAAACTATAAACTGTGGTAAACAATGAAATTAAATTTGTCAAGCTGACAATTCTATTTTCGTAATAGGTTTCAAACTTGCTCTTTCTGTGAAACTTCCTAACTCTTACGGCTGGATTCCAATTTTTTGGCACTGACGGACTCGGTAGTATTGGTCTCTAACGTTTCATCATTCTAATTTATGGTTGTACGAATGGTACAACGATTTCTATTAAATCAGTATCATGCAATGTATCCTTGCCACTCTTCGTTTTCACAAAGCGACCGAAATTGTCAAAAGTGAGTCCAGTCTTCTATGTAGTAGGAAAAGCTTTTAGAAAAAAGTGTTTTTTCACTTTAGATTCATGTTTGTATATGTGTCGCATAATCCACTGACAGTCTTCTATAAATTCCAAGCTTGAAAACAACAATCAGGCAGTAAACTTTGGTAAACAATGAAATTAAATTTGTCAAGCTGACAATTCTATTTTCGTAATAAGTTTCAAACTTGCTCTTTCTGTGAAACTTCCTAACTTTACGGCTGGATTCCAATTTTTTGGCACTGACGGACTCGGTAGTATTGGTCTCTAACGTTTCATCATTCTAATTTATGGTTGTACGAATGGTACAACGATTTCTATTAAATCAGTATCATGCAATGTATCCTTGCCACTCTTCGTTTTCACAAAGCGACCGAATTTCAAAAGTGAGTCCAGTCTTCTATGTAGTAGGAAAAGCTTTTAGAAAAAATACAAGATTCATGTTGTATATGTGTCGCATAATCCACTGACAGTCTTCTATAAATCCAAGCCAAAACAATCAGGGCAGTAAACTATGGTAAACAATGAAATTAAATTTGTCAAGCTGACAATTCTATTTTCGTAATAGGTTTCAAACTTGCTCTTTCTGTGAAACTTCCTAACTCTTACGGCTGGATTCCAATTTTTTGGCACTGACGGACTCGGTAGTATTGGTCTCTAACGTTTCATCATTCTAATTTATGGTTGTACGAATGGTACAACGATTTCTATTAAATCAGTATCATGCAATGTATCCTTGCCACTCTTCGTTTTCACAAAGCGACCGAAATTGTCAAAAGTGAGTCCAGTCTTCTATGTAGTAGGAAAAGCTTTAAAGAAAAAAGCAGTTTTTTCACTTTAGATTCATGTTTGTATATGTGTCGGCATAATCCACTGACAGTCTTCTATAAATTCCAAGCCCTATGGGGAAAACAACAATCAGGGCAGTAAACTATGGTAAACAATGAAATTAAATTTGTCAAGCTGACAATTCTATTTTCGTAATAAGTTTCAAACTTGCTCTTTCTGTGAAACTTCCTAACTCTTACGGCTGGATTCCAATTTTTTGGCACTGACGGACTCGGTAGTATTGGTCTCTAACGTTTCATCATTCTAATTTATGGTTGTACGAATGGTACAACGATTTCTATTAAATCAGTATCATGCAATGTATCCTTGCCACTCTTCGTTTTCACAAAGCGACCGAAATTGTCAAAAGTGAGTCCAGTCTTCTATGTAGTAGGAAAAGCTTTAAAGAAAAAAGCAGTTTTTTCACTTTAGATTCATGTTGTATATGTGTCGGCATAACCACTGACAGTCTTCTATAAATTCCAAGCCTTGAAAACAATCAGGGCAGTAAACTTGGTAAACAATGAAATTAAATTTGTCAAGCTGACAATTCTATTTTCGTAATAAGTTTCAAACTTGCTCTTTCTGTGAAACTTCCTAACTCTTACGGCTGGATTCCAATTTTTTGGCACTGACGGACTCGGTAGTATTGGTCTCTAACGTTTCATCATTCTAATTTATGGTTGTACGAATGGTACAACGATTTCTATTAAATCAGTATCATGCAATGTATCCTTGCCACTCTTCGTTTTCACAAAGCGACCGAAATTGTCAAAAGTGAGTCCAGTCTTCTATGTAGTAGGAAAAGCTTTAAAGAAAAAAGCAGTTTTTTCACTTTAGATTCATGTTTGTATATGTGTCGGCATAATCCACTGACAGTCTTCTATAAATTCCAAGCCCTGAAAACAACAATCAGGGCAGTAAACTATGGGAAACAATGAAATTAAATTTGTCAAGCTGACAATTCTATTTTCGTAATAAGTTTCAAACTTGCTCTTTCTGTGAAACTTCCTAACTCTTACGGCTGGATTCCAATTTTTTGGCACTGACGGACTCGGTAGTATTGGTCTCTAACGTTTCATCATTCTAATTTATGGTTGTATGAATGGTACAACGATTTCTATTAAATCAGTATCATGCATTGTATCCTTGCCACTCTTCGTTTTCACAAAGCGACCGAAATTGTCAAAAGTGAGCCCAGTAATGATTTTTACAATTGTTTCAAGACATATACTTCAATACAGAAGTCAGGTGCATGTCGCTGCTTTTTCCAGCTCTTCTATACCTAGATAACTAATGCAATAGCCTTATCCATGGTTTATGTCAATAATTTTGCGATTAGTTGTTTAACTAGACATTCCGAGCATAATATGTTTTTTGACTTTTCCATTATGAACACCACGTACTACATCTTTTCAAAAAGATTTAACTTCACGAATACATTTTGAATTATTCTTACGTTTTTGATTACTACTAGCTATCAGAGAGTGAAAAAAATTTAATAAATCTTGAGGTACTGACAATTCACCTTTTAAATCTTCTACTCTTATGGAGTTGTATGGTTATCTTTTTTTCTTCAGATTGCAAAATAGATTTTCTAAGTGGTAAAGCAGTTTTGTGTAGAAAATCTTTTGTCTTTGAAATTTTCAAACGATTGTTCATCAGTAGTAGCTGAACTTTTCAAGAACTACTAATTTTTTGTTTTGAATTATGAAAAATTAAATCTGTTTGTCAAATATCCTTTTGATATCTTTACTTCTAAATTACATTGTGTAAAGTTATCCTAATTTTCTCAGAATTCTGTTCACTTTTGTTCCATAACTCCATATGTCTCTGTGTAGAAATTTCAATGTATAACACAGTCTTTTTTTAATTATATTTTCATCAATAAAAGCAGATATTTCCTCAAAAGCAGTTTGATTATGCTGACGAAGATCATGTCAATCACTTTTGGGAATTACTTCTTTTGATGTTTTTTTTTAAAAAAAAAACTTAATCAGCAAGGGTGATAACGCATGTTTAAAAGCGAATAATTTACTATTTTACTAAGCAACTCCTTATAATTTTTATTTTTTTGGTATACTTTAGAAATAGTGTTTTTAACCTCATTAATGTAACGATAATCTTTTTAAGCGACAGTCTTTTGGTCACAAAATATGCAGGTGATATTTGATCAGTATACTTACATCACCTTCAACCAAAGTGCTAGTTTCTGATGGTGAATCAGTACTTTCCTGGTGTACACGATATTTCAGATAAATTTCATGCAAATAGTTCGGGTATAATAGTTGGCT
Source organism: Trichonephila clavata (assembly GCA_019973975.1). Taxonomy (NCBI): domain Eukaryota; kingdom Metazoa; phylum Arthropoda; class Arachnida; order Araneae; family Nephilidae; genus Trichonephila; species Trichonephila clavata. The sequence goes on from BMAO01030955.1 coordinate 43,714, forward strand.
CAAGTACAAAACTACTAAATTGTATTATGATTTAGATTTTCTTCTTCGACTGGAACGCGTTCTATGATATTCTCAGAAAGATAATTGTTTACAACTAATTTGTAATCCTCAAATAAGGAAATTTCATTTTTAAAACGTTATCTCAACTTAAGAAATCTTTCCTCGCAATTCCTTCATTATTTTCTAATAATGTTTTCATATTATGTTTTCAAAGGAATTTAACTGTATACCGCTTATATTTTGATATGAAATTCCAGCTTCAAATTCAGACATTGTATCATTATCAATATTTTCATCATCAGACACCTCAGCTTCTATTCCTGAATTCTCTAAATCCCAAAATTCGCAAAGCTGTTTTGAAATATTGGATTCAATAACAATAACACTCATTGTTAAAAGTTCTTCACGATCTGTCCTTGTAAAGACCACCCAAATAATGTCTACTGCTACAAGATTTTTGTTTAAACGTGTAATTCTACCTGTAACTACTTGATAATAATAGTCCGCACCAATAAGAATTGATATTTCTTTATCGTTAAATTCGTAAGAATCAGCTAATTGTACATTTAAATATCTAAATTTTTTGTAAATATTTTATCAGGGGTCGGCAAATGTGTAATCGAAATGTGTTCTGTTTCGACCGCTTCTATTTTAATGCATAAATTTGGATCATCCCTGTTTTTCAATTTTTTAAAACTATTATATATTTAAAGTTTTTGTTTCAGTTTCTTTAGCACCAAATGTGCAAATAGAAAAGTTTTCTTTTCTAAGAATTGGGAAGTTAAATTTCTCAGAAGTACTCTTTAAAACAAAACTTCTTTGTGAACCATTATCTAAGAATAATCTAACAACTTCTTGCTGATCTTGTAAATTTATATTCATACATTCAGAACTATTGGAATCAAGAATATTTCGAGAAACTGTATCAACCTGGATAGAGTCAGAATTTATTCTCTGAATTTTAGAAGAAAACTTAGTTTTCCAAAATATAATCTTCTCTTTAATTTCTTCCGAAGCTTCCATATCTTCAGTAATAGTGTCAACAGACAAAATATCTTCTATTAATTCATTTAAGGAATTTAAATTCCTTTCTTTTTCATTCAATTGCTCTGAAAAAGCTTCAAATTAATCAACAGGTTCATTTTCATTGTTGATCGTTATTTCAATTTTGTTTATCACTGAGTGTAGTTGTTAGACTCGAAATTTGTGAATTTAACTCGGATGTTGCTGAACATGCTGCTGATGAACTTTTTGTGATATTTTCCGAGTTTTCAACTGGAGTAGATTTCTCTGCAGTTATAGTTTTTGAAAAGTAATATTTTTTTTTATTAAACCTCTAAATGACTTTTAACGTTGTCAATGATGACAACTTCCAAATAAGTCAGTCGGCAGAACAATGTATTTCGATATTTTTGTATTGTTCGACCCTTTTTCAAGGTCTCTTCCGTAAATACTAAATTCACATCAGAATTTATACAAAAACACCCATTTCAATTATTCATGGCGAGTCGGTACTCAACCTTTTTTTCTGCCGGGTGGCATACATATGTTAGCTATTTCACGCGGGCCGCATACATTTGATGGCAATTTTGCGTGGGCCGCAACATGAGAATTAAAGGAAGCGGGATGCTTTAAGACCAAGATAACATAGAAAATTTAAAATGTGGAAATGATCAAAATATTAAAACTCGTATTTTGCCTTTTGTTTAATTATTGTTTTTATATTTTATTTTTGTCACTAAATTTTTCTAAATTGGAAGCATTTAAGAATAGCTCTTCTCAATTTCTGCAACAGTAAACCGCTTCATAAGATACAAATAATGAATTAAAAAAAAATCATTTCCTTTGTTACCGCTGTGACATTATCATTGACAAAACGCTTTTTTGCTGTTGTAAAGATCGTTCAAGGAAGCCTATTTATGTTATCTCTTCAAAGAGATCTACGAGGAAAGTGTCATTCAATGATTCTTGTTTATTGGTATTTTTAAATGCAACAATTTCGTGAGAAATCAAATAATTACTGAAGCATGCTTTTTTTCACTAGACATTGTCAGCTTCTGAATCGTCTTGAAACAATCTAATTTCTTTGAATATTTTTCACTTGCAAGATATAAAAGATAGTTAAAAATGAGTTATCTTAAAATGATAACTTCTCTACTGTTGTCTATCACTAATAGGGGGAAAAAACATCAATTTACACCCACATGCGACATCGACAGCAAAAAGCGAAACTGATATATTTGATTTTTTAACAAAAAATTCCCCACCAAATTTTCATAAAAAATGAATTTTTCACAGCTATGACCGGGCCACCTAAAAAACCCGGCGGGCTGCAGGTTGAGTATCGCTGCCGCTACAATGTTTATATATATATTGTTACAACGTCAAATGTGGTGGTACAGTGTGGTTGGACTGCGGAGCAGCCCTGTGTTGGCGAGAACGTAGGGTTGTTCTGGAAAAAGAAATCAGTCGGCCTGCTGTACCACTCAAATGAGGTGACGGACCTCTCCTCCCCCAAAGTGTTCATTTTGTAAGTTGTTAATTCATAATATTTTTAATTCAAATGTCTTGCAATTCCTGACTCCGCGCTAAAAACCCTAATGTTTTGAATGTTTTTAAATAAATCAATGAGTTATTTTAAGTAGTGCTTCAGTTCAATTGCTTTCATTCTTCTCTCCTTTCCCGTCTAGACCACAGATTAAAATTTTTTAAATATACATGATTATAAGATTGAAAATTTCTTTTTTGTGATTAAATTCTATTCTTTATATATATAGTTATTAAAACAGTTTTTTTTTATTTTGTGATACATTAATTTGGTTCCTTTATTATTGATTTTATTTTCGATATTCGTATTGTGTTTTACTAACACCGTTGTTTGTCAACCCGCATGTTTGCCGTGTGCGGCGTCCCGTAAGGAGGAAAATGGTGTTCTGGGGATACCTTTGCGTTCCCTTTGGCCCACGCTTCGCTGTAGACGGGTGGCAGGAGTGATCCCGCTCCTGTCAATCGGCTGGTGATAAGTCTCTTCGGAGACATTGCTTTAGGGTTAGTGCTGTAGATAAGGGGTGGCGGGTTTACCCGTTAGATCCTCGCCCTGATGCTGTAGCACTATATTCTGGGTGTACTCCAGGTAAGCGCCGTGCCTGGCATTTGCCACATGACCGGCACACTGCCTCCCTTGTTGGACTCCGTGGTGGTTGGAGGCAAGCCAGAATGAAGGTTTTCTCACGTCTATGGATCCAATTCAGAATGGCCCGGGTAAATTCCTTATTTTACCCAAATTATATACCATTGAACATATTGCCAGTATTTCACGCTTTTTCATCTTGTCGTTACCCAACAATGAAATGTCCAGTAAATTCCCTTTTGCGATTTTCAAAGCCCTCCAAGCAATCGGTTAAAAAAATGCGATCTGGTGATTTACTTGTAGAAACAAAATCAGCTATTCAATCGAAATCTTATCTGTCTGCAAAAACATTTCTTGATTCTACACTTACAGTTACTCCTCACAAATCCCTTAACTCAAGCCGAAGAGTCATATCTGAACCTGACCTGTTGACCACCCCTGAGGCAGAAATCCTTGAAGGATTTTCTGATCAGGGTGTTATTCAGGTCAGAAGAATTACGATTAAAAAAGATGCAGCAGTTATTCCTATACGAAACATTTAATTTTGACTTTCAATAGCCCGAATCTTCCTTGTACAATAAAAGCTAGATACATTAACTGCAAAATACGTCCGTACATCCCGAATCCTCTGCGCTGTTTCAAGTGTCAGAGGTTCGGACATTCTCAAACTTCCTGCCGCGGTCAATTGGCATGCTCTAGATGTGTATTCGTTGGGCATTCTTCCACGGATTGTACACTAGAGCCGAAATGTGTTAATTGTTCCCAAACCCATCAATCAGATTCAAAAGTATGCCCGAAGTGGAAAACAGAAAAAGAAATCCAAGCTATTAAAACAAATAGAAATATATCTTATATAGAAGCAAGAAAATTAATAGTTCCACAGTTAACTCAAACTTACGCTCAAGCTGCCAAATCCTCTACTATAAACAGTTCCACACAGACAGACGAAGATATAACAAAAATAAAATGTCCACCTTTAAATTTACTACAGCCAATTTCATCCCTCCCAAAACCAACTATACCAACATCCACTCCTGCGGTTTTCACATCATTTTCAGCCCAGACACACCTCTTGCCCTCTACCTCTTCAATAGCCAGTACAGTGTCAGCCACCAATTCCTATTTCTGCTGCAATGCTTTCAACCACCAACCCTATGTTTAGCCCTATGGAAACTTCATCAAATACATCCGCTTCCTCATCCAACTCCTGTACTCAACTCCCTTCTGCATCTATATAATACAATATTGAAAAAGGAAAAATACAAAATCTCGAGCAAGAAGGAAAAAGCTACTACAAAAAATGAACGAAACAGCAATACATATAAAAATAGCACCGCACATACCAATAAAGAGTTCTCCCGTACAGACTTCTGAAGAGGAAGAAGAGGACATGCTTATATATGATGTCGAAGCAAAAGAGGCAGAAGTAATGGAAAAAAATATTTAACTCCGACCAAGCACCGGAAGGGACGTGATTGAATCATACTTATAGGACTTGGTGGGGGGGGTAATCCCCACCAAAAACTTGTTATTAGCAATTTTTACTTCAATATAAAATATTTTGATTTTCTTTTTCTGAACTGTTTTAACCTTATCTGACTTGGTGGGGTGTGCCCACCAAAGTCTGATTGTTGTTTGTGTGAACTTTTAACTATATTTGAGTATTTTAAATGGATTTTTAATATTGTAACGATTGATTGGCGCAGCTTAGCCGAAATCGGGTCTTGCGCCATTAAACCCAACATTCACTCACTCACTCACTCAGTTCAATTGCATTGTGTGTGAAGTGTGCTTTCCCATATATTGACTTTATAAATTTGCAAAGGTTACTTAAAATAGTTCTGCTAAAAAAATAAAAAACTCCACTATACGATCGGTCTCTCCATAACATATATATTTATAGAAATTGAGCTTTTTCTCAGAAACTGTTCAACGTAAAGACTTCAGAATTTTGTTTGTATATTAATTAAACTTTAATAATTATACTGAAAGTGAGATTTTTCAAATATATTGTTTTTTTTCTCTCTCTCAAAAACACAAATGTAAAACATAAATATTAAATTTTTGAAAATTTTCATTTTTTTCCCCTTACTATATCTGGTCTATCTTGATATTTTGGAAATATCTTAAAAAGCTCACTTCAGTAGAGAAATAGTTGCATATTAGTAAGATGAAGGAGAAATTGCAGGTACATTCGTACAGTAGCTTCTCAGAAAAAGGTACATGCATTTTTAAAAATTCCATTTTGAGAAAACTGTATTTTACTATAAAATGTCACTTAATCACAAAAGTTATGAATTAAAACATGTATTTGTCCCATTTTATGAAACATTAGCTACTTTTCAATTTATTTTAAGACTTTTTTGTTTCCTATTTTACTTAAATTGCCCAGAAGTTACATACATAGAATTTTTCAGTTTTTTTTTAATGAGAATTTTTGTAGAATTTACGTGACATTCCCTAAATTCTGTATGAATATTTGAAGAATTTTCAGTTTTGATGCATTACCGAGATCAGAGCTGACCATAAAGCACCATAACTATAATGTGAAAATGTATCAATATGGTTTTGGTGTGCATTTGAGAATACATGATTACACATTTCGAAAATTTTCATTAGGGTTTTGAATGTTCACATGAAAACACAATTTTTAAAACAGCCAATATAAAACTGTTTTTAAACATGACATTTATGTATTTTTATAATCTAACCAGCTTCTCGCAACGACAAATGACATCGCACATTTGAGGTACCTTTTATTGAGAAACTCTTGAATGCTCTCAAAAACTGGTTTGTACAATAAATAACCATTTGTATTTATACTGAATTGAGATTTTTGAAATATTGTTTAGCTTTTTCAAAACATACTTTTACGTAAAATCACTATGAATTTTTTGAAAATTGTCATTTTTTGTTATATCTTCTTTCTACCTAAATTTCTTACAAATATTTCAAAAAATTTACTTTAGTATACACACTTATATGTAAGAAACATAGACTACATGCATACATTAAATTTGCGCAATTTTAAAAATATAAATTTTTGAAAACAGTAATTTTCGGAGACAAAATCTTACCTCGAGATAAAAAGGAGGATCAGTTATTATCTAAAATGTAATGAATGTTGAAATATTCTTGATTCCTCTTCAATTTCCATTAAAATACTGGATGATACGAAATTTCTTTTACTACTGTTTTGTTGAATCAGCAGGTTTTTACATTTCAGTATTTTAATTACTATTATCTTTCCAGTATCTATGTTGGTTTCTATTAGTGCAGCATTAAATGTGTAATCTCATTTCTGTCATATCTCATTTTCAAGCTACTGAAATGTTTTTTTTAGTGCAATTTCTGTTACAGCCAAAATAAGATAGAAGAGCTGCCTTTGGATATTTTCACCAACATGCCTAACCTCGTCTCAATTCTTCTAGCGGAAAATAGCATCGTGACTATTGATATGAAGACCTTTGCACCAGTATGGTCCCAGTTGTACAAGATAGATCTCTTAGGTAATTTTATAATATGCTATAATCTTATCAAACAATTCTAAATCATACGTACCTATATTCCAGGTGCATACACCTACAGAAAATTTACATGCATGAAAAACGTTTTAGAATAAACATTTTTTAATTACTAACTTCTGAAAAAAATAATTAATAAATGCATATATATTTTTGTGATGGATAATCATTCATTTTCTAGATTCATTAGACTACAAGGCCCCGAGAATTCGACTGCATGGCACTCGAATGCTCGAGGCCATGTATCTTAATAATTTTATTAAACATTTTAGGAATGTATTTTGTTGCAGAAATAAAATAACAAATGATCAGAATTAAAAAAAATATAAATTAACAATAATTATTTTTTAGAATCTGTAATAAAAAAAACTCTTGCAATAAAACATAATTAAATATATGGTTTTCTCAATTTTTTGGCGTTGAATTCTGAAGGAATTCTAAGAAATTCTTCGAATTCTACGTCCTGCAAGACGGTGCATTCAATGGCCATAATAGCTAGTGAGTTCTGTCTTTCTTGTGTTATTGAAGATCGTTGGTAATTTTTTTATGATATTTAATTTTGAAAAGCTTCGTTCATCAGAAGCATTTGTACGCCTGTACATTTTTAATGCCATCATAAAATTGGGAAACGTGTATGCAGCAAGTTAAAAATAAGTTCGAATAATCGTGATGCAGGTACCATTTTTTCATTTTTAAAATCTTCTATTTGTAATATGAAAGCCCTCGGGGATCTTGGATATCTTATCTTGGATATCTTTTGATATTTGATTGCGTATTTTGATATTCATTTCGTATAGAATTTTCATTTATACTTAATTTTTTACGTATTTTTCAATTTTTTTATGTTTTTGACTAACACCGTTGGTTTTCTGACCCGCACGTTTGCCGTGTGCGGCGTCCCGTAAGGAGGAAAATCGTGTCCTGGGGATACCTTTGCGTTCCCTTTGGCCCACGCTTCGCTGTAGACGGGTGGCAGGAGTCAATCGGCTGGTGATAAGTCTCTTAGGAGACATTGCTGTAGGGTTAGTGCTGCAGATAAGGGGAGGCGGGTTTACCCGTTGGATCCTCACCCTGATGCTGTAGCACTATATTCTGGGTGTACTCCAGGTAAGCGCCGTGACTGACTATTGTCAGTTGACCGGCACACTGCCTCCCTTGTTGGACTCCGTGGTGGGTGGAGGCACTCCAGGACGAAGTTTTTTTCGCGCATATGGATCCAAGTCTGATGTTCCAGGGTAAAGGCCTCGTATTACCCAACTCAAACATTGACGATATTGCTAAACATGCACGATTTTTGATTTTAACGCTACCGATTAATGAAATGTCACGCAAATCCCCGTTTGCCATACAAAAGCTCTTTACAGAATAGATGGAGATCCAAAATCTGTTCGAAAATTGCCGTTCTAGTGATTTGTTAATAGGAACTTCATCCTCACTGCAAAAGAAATCTTTTTTGTTAGCCAAAACATTTCTAGATTCAACTTTAACGGGTCAGTCCCCACAAATCTTTAAATTTTTGTCGGGGTGTCATTTCTGAAGCTGACTTATGACCACCCCAGAAGCAGAAATCCTTGAGGGATTCTCTGATCAGGGTGTAATTCAGGTCAGACGGATTACAATAAAAAAAAGATGCCACAATTTTTCCAACAAAACACTTAATTTTAACCTTTAATAGCCCAAAACTATCAACTAATATAAAAGCCGGATATTTAAACTGTAAAATATGACCGTACATTCCGAATCCTTTGCGCTTTTTCAAGTGTCAGAGGTTCGGACATTCACAAACATCCTGCCGCAGCCAACTAACGTGCTCTAGATGTGCATCTGTGGGGCATTCTTCTGTAGATTGCACTCTAGAGCCAAAATGTGTTAATTGCTCTCAACCCCATACAGCTGATTCCAAACTCTGCCCTAAATGGAATAAAAATATATCTTATCCAGAAGCCCGAAAACTAATTGTCCCTCGAACATCAGAAACATATGCCCAGGTTGTAAAATCCTCAACTCTAAGCACTTATACACAGACTGATGAAAATATAACAAATATAATATGTCCACCTTTAAAATTACTGCAATCACTTTCATCCCTCCCAAAACTAAATATACCAACATCCAACCCTGCTGTTTCCACATCTTTAACCCAAGCACACCTCTTGCCCTCAACTCTTCAATAGCCACTAGTGTCAAAGACTCAGCCACCGACTCCTATTTCTAATGCAGTACTTACCACCACCAATAATATGTTCATCCTCAATCACATCCGCTTCCACATCAATCTCTTGTACTCAACCCCCTTCTGCATCTACAACACAGGGTTCGAAACAAAATCCAAAATCTCGGGAAAGAAAAAAAATAAACTGCTAAAATAGAAATAAAAATGGCACCGCACAAACCGCGGAAAAGTACACCCCAACAGGATACCTCGGATGAAGACATGATTGAATATAATGAGGATGTGTGTGTGTGTGAATTAGTTCTACCGAAATTTCCTTATAATACTCCTTATTCGCACGTTATTACACCTACACGATATAAAACCGAAAAAAGTAATTGTTCTTTTACAATTTACATTACCAGCAAATGGCTGATGAAATTTTTAATTTGAAAATATGATTTTTAGTATAGATTTTTACTTTTGAATTTTTCTGTTTTAACCTTTTTTTGAATTTGGGAGGGCTCGCCCCCCACCAAAATGTATGTTCCTTTAATTTAATAAATTGAATTTTTCTATTTTATTTGCAATTTTACTTTGTACTATTGAAGCAGTTTTCTCGTCAGCATTTTAGATATTTTAGAACCTTTTGAATATTTTAACGAATGTTTGGCGCCTCGGCTTTTGTGCCAATAAACCATACAATCACTTTCACTTGTAATATGAAAAGCTTGAAAGGAATCATTTTATCTTCGAATTCGATGTCTTTAGGGTAATGTTAATGTTTGGACAATTTTCGTTATATCTGAATGTTCCCCTAGTGGGAAATCATCGAGGAACCCAGATAGAAAAAATATTTTACTAAATGCTTCCATGCGACGAGAAAGTTCTTCATATAATTTGTCTAATATATAGGCAGATAAGATTCAATGTTGAATTTTTCATTTCCTTGAAGCACATTTTTTTGTATCATCTTCATCGTATGTTTGTTTACTTATGCGCACACGTCTACATTCATCCGTGTATTGCGAATTTTTTTCTCATTTGCCTTTCTTTCATATTCATAAAACATTTCACTTTCTGAATTTAAAAAAATCCAGTAATGATTTAAGAAGATTGACGGCTGTTTAAAGTTTGGTTGATTTCATTTGTAAAGAATTATTTACTCCATTGATCCGGTTTTGGACACAGTCCAAAAACCTGCCATGATAATATTTTCTCTCTAATTCGGGAAATGAGAAAGGGTGGGGCAACTTCAAAGACATTTTCCGATACACATTTCGCACATGTTATATGCAAGGCGTAAATCTTTTTTTGTAGACAACGTCCCATGGAGACAATTTGACCATCCATATTTCAATCTTGACACGATTAGAATGGGAGAGTTCTGTTATTGAGTAGACGTTACGACTCCTTCTCCCTGAATATTTTAGTTTCACTGGAGTGGCCTAAGTTAGGCACATTAATCTAGACTCGCACAAAGGAAGAATGTCTTGTCAATGAGTTTGACCTGGACAGCAATTCAAGTAATAAGCACAATCAAAATCAAAAATTTCATTAAAAACATGTACTTACAATAGAAACCTTAAATCCCGAACCTTGGTTTCTTCTTACTTAATGCTACGCTTTATTTTAAAATTCTGAGTTTAACGAAAATAAGATGAGTATGACTCTACTACCCACTTCTTCACATATTTGCGAAAAAAGTCGTGCATTCAGTTTTTAATGTAACTAACAATTTTCGCGCTTGCATCCAACAGGCATCTGATGTGTTGCCAAAGCCTCTCTGTGTATGCAACAATGCGTAGATATGACATTTGGGCCAACGTTTTGAATTCTTGCATCGAATCCTTTATTAATTCTAACCATACATTTTGCTCCATCTATGCTTATTCCAACATTTATTCCAATCAATTTTGTTGTCTTGCATAAATTTATTCATAATATTAAATATATCTTCTCCTGTTTTGTGCTGACAAAATAAAAAACGCCTTAAAATTTGCAAAATTCGCAATATCATCGACTTTTGGTGCGTAACGTCTGAATAAATATAAAGATAACATGTTTCACATTATGTTCGTTCTCTCTATTGCAACTCTTTATCCAGAAATGTAAACAAATTCTTAAATGTATAATCTTTATTTGAAAAATTTCTATTAAAATCCAATACTAATTCTTTTGGTAACTTTTTCAACAATATCTGCGTTAAAAGATTCCCGTACGTTTCCGTTTTGATTCCTAAGGACTATAAACTTCTAACTTGCGATTCTTAACCCACTCAAATCGTTTATGTTTTTAACTGCAGGTAATCTTCATAACTCGTTTAAATGTGTTTGTATTAGAGTGTTCTTATTACCAAACCTATTTTTTAATAAATCCAAAGCTACATCATAATTAGCTTCCGTCAATGAAAACACACTAATATAACTTGCTGCTATTCCTCCTAAATAAGATTTTAAGTAATAAATTTATCTATTTTAGTTAAATTTCTATCATTGTCTATCGCACTCTAAACTGGCTGAAAAAATCCAGCCACCGAGAATGATCACCATAAAATTTATTTATACTGAATTTTGACAATTTAACTGTTGTATTATTCTCTATTATTGAGTTTTTTGAAACCGATTCGCTCGAATCCCCTTAGGTATAGCTATCAGTTTTGTTCGATATTCGTTGTTTCCAAAGAATAAATTTGTCGGAATATTCCTCTGCATTAATAATTTCATTTTCTATTTCACTAATATCACATAAATTCCCGATAGTATTATTTAAACTTTTAAGATTGTTTTCTTTTTCAATTAATTGTTCTTTAAACTTTTTTTAAACAATTTACTTTATTTTCAGAAGTTTCATTGCTCACAGTTCATCTATACAATTTTCTATTTTAGTTATTAATTTCGTAACATTACTTCTTATTACTTTACGTTTAATCCTCAGTTTTTCAATTTCCGACATTTTAAACAGTAAAGGGTTATGCAACGATAATCAAGAAGCATAACAACAGATCAAGAAAATAAGACCTACCTCAAGAACTTGACTATTCAACAACCGAATTCCACTTCCCTGACACCAAAATGTATTGACGACGCCTCCAACTCTTACAAAAACCTCCGCTGCACAGTAAAATCAACTTTATTTACAGTTTTAAAACCATCTCGCTCACCAGCTCATATTCGCATGATCTACTCTTCTCCAATCCGCCACCCCTCATGGGCTCACCTTCTTTAGGTGACCTTTTAATATATATTAACAAATGTGTGGCGCAGTTTAGCCAAACTTGGCTCTTGTGCCATAAAATGTCCACACTCACTCACTCTTTAGGTGAGTACGGGTGTCACAATCCCGAGGTGCCCTAGTGATCTTTTCCTTTTCCCAAGGGGTTTACTGTCTTTGGTAAACACGGGTGTCACGAACCCGGGGTACCCTAGTGATCTTTCTCTATTTTCGACCCTCCTCTTGTCATTCCATTCCTCCTTTCTTTCTTTTCACGTCTAGAGCACAGATAAATAATTTTTATGTACACATGAGTTTTGCTTAACTTTTTGTTATTTTTGATTGAATTATTATAATCATATTTTTACTAACATAGTTTAGTATTCATTTTGTAAAGTTTTCATTTGGTTTCATTTGTTTTGTTTTCTGTATTTTTTGATATTTGTGTTTTACTAACTACAAGGGGTGATCAAATGAAAAGGTACGAAACGACACGGTGGGTACAAATATAGACTTTATTCAAAATATACACCATAGGCCTGAGCACAACGATCCCACTGATGAACAAGCCGCAGGATTCCTTGTTCCCAAAATTCCTGTGGCTGTGACGAGACCCAGTCCTTCACAGTGTCCTTGAGTACGTCGTCCGAGTTGAAGCGCTTTCCTTTCAGGTGTTTCTTCAGTGGACCAAACACATAGAAATCGCAGGGCAACATGTCCGGACTGTAGAGCGGATGGTCCAACGTCTCCCAATGGAACTTGTCCAGTTCCATTTGTGTGACTCTGGAAACGTGTGGACGCGCGTTATCATGGAGCAGAACCACACCCTCCGTGAGCAGCCCCGGTCTTTTGTTCTTGATGGACCTGCGTAGGCGTCGGAGTGTCTCACAGTACACATCGGAGTTAATGCTCTTTCTGTGCTCGAGTAATTCCACAAGTAGCGGACCTTGAACGTCGAAAAAGACAGTGAGCAACACCTTGCCTACTGACTTCACGGCTCTGAACTTTTTAGGGGGAGGTGACGACGCATGCTTCCACTGCATGCTGTCCCGCTTTGTCTCTGGCTCGTAGTGATGGCACCAGGTCTCATCACCTGTGACGATCCGCTTCATGAAAGCGGGGTCTTTCTGATACCGAAACAGATGTTGCAGTGCTTGTCCCATACGCAGTTTCTTTTGCTGGTCGGTGAGCTGCTTCGGAACCGAAGTGGCACACACCTTCCGAAATCGCAACCTGTCGTAAGCAATTGTCCACACGGTTCCATAGCTGACATCCACCTTCAGCGCCAACATTCGCAATGTGACACGCCGATCACTTCTCACTAGGTCGTCTACCTTGTCTATGAGATCGCTCGTGATGACAGTGTTTGCCTGGCCTTGTCTCTGGTCACCACCCACACTCTCACGGCCTGCACGAAAACGGACACTCAATTTTTTGACGGACTTGTCAGAGACACATTCCTCCCCGTAAACGGTCACCATCCGCCGATGAATAGCTGCCGGTGTCTCACCTTCCGCTGTCAGAATTCGGATAACACTTCGCTGCTCCTCAATTGTCGAATTTTGCAACGCGAACGCCATCCTGTCCTCATACTGACTGCCGCATCATTTGGACGCCGCTTTTTATAAGAGCCTTTGCTCTCTCCTGCGCATGCGGGCTCCCGCGCATTATCCGATCTCAGTCAAAGTCTCCAATGGCATCCCGAGATGTCTCGCTACATTCTCCCATGGCGGAATATGCAAATATTTAACTGTTTCATTTTTATGTCGTTTCGTACCTTTTACGGGTGGCAGGAGTGATCCCGCTCCTGTCAATCGGCTGGTGATAAATCTCTTCGGAGACATTGCTTTAGGGTTAGTGCTGCAGATAAGGGGTGGCAGGTTTACCCGTTGGATCCTCGCCCTGATGCTGTAACACTATATTCTGGGTGTACTCCAGGTAAGCGCCTTGCCTGGCATTTGCCAGATGACCGGCACACTGCCTCCCTTGTTGGACTCCGTGGTTTGTGGGGGCAAGCCAGAATGAAGGTTTACTCACGTCTATGGATCCAATTCAGAATGGCCCGGGTAAATTCCTTATTTTACCCAAATTACATACCATTGAACATATTGCCAGTACTTCACGCTTTTTCATCTTGTCGTTACCCAAAAATGAAATGTCCAGTAAATTCCCTTTTGCGATTTTCAAAGCCCTCCAAGCAATCGCTGAACCAAAATCAGTTAAAAAAATGCGATCTGGTGATTTACTTGTAGAAACAAAATCAGCTATTCAATCGAAATCTTATCTGTCTGCAAAAACATTTCTTGATTCTACACTTACAGTTACTCCTCAGAAATCCCTTAACTCAAGCCGAGGAGTCATATCTGAACCTGACCTGTTGACCACCTCTGAGGCAGAAATCCTTGAAGGATTTTCTGATCAGGGTGTTATTCAGGTCAGAAGAATTACGATTAAAAAAGATGCAGCAGTTATTCCTATACGAAACATTTGATTTTGACTTTCAATAGCCCGAATCTTCCTGGTACAATAAAAGCTGGATACATTAACTGCAAAATACGTCCGTACATCCCGAATCCTCTGCGCTGTTTCAAGTGTCAGAGGTTCGGCACTCACAAATAGCCTGCCGCGGTCAATTAACGTGCTCTAGATGTGCATCCGCTGGACATTCTTCAACGGATTGTAGTCAAGAGCCAAAATGTGTTAATTGTTCCCAATCTCATACATCCGACTCAAAACTATGCCCAAAGTGGAAAATAGAAAAACAGATCCAGGAAATAAAAACAAATAATAATATATCTTATCCTGAATCCCGTAAATTGATTGTCCCACAAATATCTCACACATATGCACAAGCCATTAAACCTTCACTATATCCAGTACTACTCAAACCGATCCAAATATAACGAACGTAATCTGCCCTCCATTACAATGTCTTAAACCCTTATCCTCTGCAAATCAAAAGTCAAGTACATCACCCTCAATGCCTGCAGTCTCCATATCTTTAAAAATACCAGCCATATCAAGAGATATTCTCTGTTACCTATACCAATTTTTACTACTATTACCGGCACCACCCCTCGAAATATGTATTTAATAGCCCTGTTCGTTCAAAATTAAAAGAGCAAGTAAAATGTATAGTTAAATCAAAAGATATGCTTCCCCCCAAGAAAGCTTCCTTACCAAAAAAGAAAAAGCGCAATTTTCGTAAACCCAATACATTCATCCCGGCATCTGAGAATCAAACTAAGCGTATATCCGCTACAACCCGAGCTTTGAAACAAACAAAAAATCGTTGGAAAGAATCAACAGACATTGAAATAAAAATGCAGCCCCACAAATCCCATGAGAATGAATCGGACGAGGAATCATCTGACGAAGATATGTCGGATGAGGACACTTGTGTGTGTGTGTGTATATGATGTTGTAGCAGAATGAGGAGGAGGTGATGAAGATACGATATTTGACTTCTACCAAACACAGGAGGTGACGTTGTTCAATCATGCTTATCGGACTTGGTGGGGTTTACCCCCACCAAAATTTTGTTATTAGGAATTTCTTACTTAGATATAAAATATTTTGTTTTGCTTTTTTCGGAACGGTTTTAACCTTATCTGACTTGTTGGGGTGTGCCCCACCAAAATCTGTTTGCTTTTTACTTGTGGCGAAATGTTTGCTGTTTGTGTGAATTTTTTACTATATGTGAGTATTTTTTTAATGGATTTTTAAAATTTTAACAATTAATTGGCGCAGCTTAGCCGAAATCGGCTCTTGCGCCATAAAACCCAACATTCACTCTCCAACCCGCCAAATCAGCGTCATCTATTTCCCAACACCGATTATGGTTTGTCTCAATTGCTTTAAGTCGGGATGATTTCATACTTTCATTTGTTAGATTCTCAAAACAAATGATTGAAAGTGGAATAGACCCATTTTCATCTTCAGTCCAACAGAATCCAAATTTAAGATATTCCTTGTCGTAATTGCTACTTTTCTTTGGGTTTTTTTCTGAACAGAATATTTCAGATTTCAAGTTTATTTGCCTTAATTTTCCTTCCAACTAACATTGTTTTCTAAGAAAATAGCACTGCAGCTAAAAATACACAGGTTTTTGGAGAAGCCTCTGTAACGAAGTGTGGCATATTCCTAATATGTCACACCAGACCTCACGCTTCACAAACTGCCTTGACTCATGTGAATTAGGCGCATCTAAGCACGGTGCAGTGCATACCCCCACCAAACTGTTCCCGTATCTCTGGGCTACTCGTGCCACATTTTAGTAAACACTGCTCTAGTGCAACATTAATAAAACAAATAAAAATAATGAATGCTAAATAAGTTTATTTTAGTGAAAGTACTCCTATGTGAATCTATTTTTTAAGAATATTATATTCAAAATTTTTTTCTTTTCTTAAATACTTTCGCAAGAGAAAATTCTGTTAGTATTTTAGATATGTTATTCATGTTAGTATTTTAAGAATTACCTTTAAAGGTGTAAATTAGAGCTAAGACTTTTCCAAGATTTCTGTCAAGCAGATATTCTGTTTCAGGGCCTTTACCTGAGAATATTTTTACTTATACGTATGTCTTATGGAGTGAGCGTCATGGAAAACAAATATTTTTCTTTACACAATATATTATAATTTTCATTTTTCAAACAATGAACTTTTAGTAGAAATAGTTAAATTGGTATTGGTATATCATTTCGGATAAATTCCCATTTTAAAATTCTTAAATGTGTACGTATTATCATATACAAAGCTAAGAAAATGAGAATTGAAATAATTATTTGCTTTCTAATGGTTGTAGAATTCGTGGAACAGTTTTGCTTGCAAATTTAAAACGCTCTACTATAAAATTAAAATGTAAATGATCATAATGAAATTTATTTAAAAGAAAGATTCCATTCTGAAATAGCTGACTGTAATAGAATCCTATTATAAAAACTCATTGATTTTGAATTCATAAAAATAGTTCGAATAGAAATTCACATCTAAAAGAATTTTATGGCTATGATTTAATTCGTTTCTTTTTAGAAAATAACCAACATTTCTAATTTTGCAAATAACTCATTCATAAATATAATTCAAACTAATTTTTGAAATATATTTTACTTATCATTTTACTTATACAAAACTTTTTCTTAGTTTAAAAAAACATTTTTGATTGTTGCTTACGTAAACTCTGTATATATTTCAGACAATCCTTTGCGGTGCGATTGCAGGTTGAAATGGTTGATGGATAGGAAATTTCCGGAGAATACTCGTGCGGAGTGCAGAGAACCCCTGAAATTGAATGGAACTAGAATAATTAAGTTACATCCAGACGATCTATGGTGCTAAAAAATTGATGAATAACATTATATTAATAAAATCCTCAATTAAATTTTTCGTTCTCTTATGATATAATAGAACAAAATCCTCAATGTTTTTCTTTTTATCACCATTTCTTCCGCTTAGTGGTTTTAGAGCCCAAGCTGGTACCTAGTGTTTTTTACTTGTAAAAAGAACATTTTGTGAAAATAAAGGAAATATCTCAGTCACTTATGTTTCAAGATCAAACGAAAATATATATTAAAGATGTTTCCACTTTGATCCAATACATGGCAGTACGAAAACGTCGCTCTTGTTGGATGTTAACTTTTGTAACGGTTAAAATAGGAGAAAACATAGAAAATATAAACTCTTTCGGAAATAACTTGATTCTAGGAATATTTTTTTTAACGTTTTTGAATGCTTATTTATCAATTTTTTCTTCCCATTTTGTTAATTTGGACATATTTTCAGTTAAAAGATATTTTTTTTGCCACCAAAGGAGATAAGTATTTTAACTACGAATAAATTCCTTAGCTATCCACTTTTCAATTTTGTTTATATGGTACAATTCATGTCTGTTCATCAGTAGTACATTTAAGTTGAAAAATATAGTATGTTATTGTTCAATGTTTATGTTTATAAAGAATTTACATCCCTTCTTCCCTGTAACCCTGCTAGAGGTGTGGGAGGAACTAAATGATCATACGACATGAACTTCAATTATTTTATTTATCACAAATTGAACCCAGACACAAACGACACTTAAACAAGATAACTTTAATCAGTAATAGAACGGGAGTGAGACGAGATTGCGTTGGGGAGAATATATTCAATCATGCAGCTCTACCTTTAAGATAACATAAAACAGAGCTTACGTATTTAATGACTGCACTATTGATTTAACTTTATAAACATCGACTTGATTTAAGATCACATTACCTGAACTCTTACAGTCTTCTATTTCTTACACTTTGACTTGAACACCTCTCGCCAATAGTTAATCGAATCACTTCCTTAATATTCCAACTTCTGGCTTCTTACACTGTTAATGTATACGTTTCACTGCCGATTTACTTCACTTCCAATCTATTCACAATTCACTAACTCCCAAACTCGTGAATGTAGAATATATACATTAAAATTAATTTGCATTCAACGCTTTCTGGCCTTCGGAGAAGTTGATTGAAAATGCTGGCCCAAAAGAATTCTCCAAAGGTTTATGGAAGGACGCGTATAGATCTGTCACATGTTTAATTTAATTGAAGTAATTTTGTAATAACTCTCTTAAAACTTATTTACAAAACGTCACATAAATATACATATATATCTATGAAATATTTCTGGTGAGTAGTAACGATAGCTATAATTTTGCGAGTGGATGGTATTATACTGTAACGAAATGACTGGGCGTGGCCTGTGGTAGATATTTCTTAATATTAGATTTATTTTCTGTGATGGTTGATACGACACACACACACACACACCCCCCCCCCACACACCACCACCACACACAGTTATCGGCGATGCAGTCCTTTGTGGCATTAAATCTTGTTTATTAAACATGGTGAGAGACACACAAGCAAACACATCTTAACATAAAAACAAGGAATGGACGACACAATACAGAACAAAGGAAACTAAGATACTGCATCCGGCTACATGTTATAGAACAAAGACAAAAAAAAAAAAAAAAAAGAATTTCAAGTTACAACCTCGTTTTATATTGGAAGATCAATCACATGCTTTGGGTAAGTGGATGGATGCAACTCCAAAGGTGTTCCCGTTAGGTGGCTTTGCTAGTTTGTTTAAACGTGGGTCTTGAAGGGATGGACCATAGCTAATTAAAAAGTTATGAAAGATTAAATCACTGGGGATTATTACATATATATATTTAAATTTAATAAAGAGTGGTTCAAAATTGAAAAGAGGGATGCCAGCTCAATTACCGATATAATCATCTACATTGTTTATATTGAAGGTTTTCTTGATGTCTTATTCTTTTTTTGGTACTCATTTTAAGAATGAAATTTACTGGTAACGGGCAAAATAACTAAAACGAAGTAATCATTCACTTAAGTTCAGTTTTTATGTTACAATATGAGTTTATAAATGAAGGAAAACATTTACAATACTCATATTTTTACGTAACTCAAATTAATAATTAAAGAAAAAAAAACATTTTACAGCACTCGGAAAAAAAACTAAGCCATCTTTGTGTACGTCTTCTATATAATAGAATCTTTAAAAATCATTTTTTGTTGTTAAGTAGTTCATCTATTGCTTCGCCAATTATTGGTTTTTAATGATGACGCAACCCACTTCCCCCCTCCCATAAGAAGACTGAAGCTTATTAAGTCCATTTTCTGAGGCGACTTAATCTTACGTCCATATCTCGGAAACTTATAACTGTCCGTAGCAGGATCTACTTGGTTAACTCTGGGTTGGCTTCTTGATCAGTATAGGCTACTGACACTTCAGATGTGGTCGATGACTTTTAATAGGACGAATTAACTCAATATTACCACATGTCAGTCTCAGGGTTCTAAAGTTACCATCCCTACCTGATAATAATTCTAACATCTTACCTAAAAGCCAATCTCTTGTTGAGATTTTCTACAAGGACAGTTTCCCCAGTTTTCGTTTGTGAGATACAGGCTTAGAACGTCTTTGAGCTAACAGTCCTAAATATTCCTTGCGGAATCTACCTTTCAGGTTCTTGAATAACTTGGCACGGAATCTTACTCTTCGTTGGAATTCGGCAAAGTCATTGAGATTTAGGTTTGTTGCTTCAACAGAGGAATTGGTCATGAGAAACATAGCTGGAGTAAAGGCGATCAAATATTCTGATACACAAGTTAAGGGGCGAATGTTTATTATTCCATCAAATTCACTGCAAATGTTGAGTATCTCTTCATAAGAGAAAATTGCTCTCCCTAAAGTAAGTCTCATAAGATCTTTGATAACTTTAACGAGCCTTTCCCGCCGACCTGGATTGGAAGAGATGAACTTTTACTTTATGCTTTGAAGTTCCTACTCGTATTGTGTGTGTGTATTTTACCCCAGTCTAGACCATGTTTTTCCGTAACAGCTCCTCTAAAATTGTCTTCGATCTGCCCCTTTAAGATATATCCATAGCCTAGAGCAAAAAGAAAATGCAGTTCACCAGTAGGTTACAATTCAAGTTGTACGCTCTGAAAACTTCACCCCTCAGGGGGCTCACCTTCTTTAGGTGAGTACGGGTGTCACAATCCCGAGGTACCCTAGTGATCTTTTCCTCTTCCCAAGGGGTTTACTGTCTTTGGTAAACTCGGGTGTCACGAACCCGGGGTACCCTAGTGATCCTTCTCTATTTTCGACCCTCTTTGTCATTCAATTTTCCTTTTCTCTTTTCCGTCTAGACACAGATTAAAAATTTAAATGTAATTATTGAAATTTTTTTTATTAAATTATCATATATCATTATTAACATATTTTTGTTTACATTTGTATTGCGTTAATTGGTTTTTTTTTCATTTAGATATTATTTTGCTGTATGTTGATTTATTGTTTTCGACTAACACGTTGGTTTTCCGACCCGCATGTTTGCCGTGTGCGGCGTCCCGTAAGGAGGAAAATGGTGTCCTGGGGATACCTTTTGCGTACCCTTTGGCCCACGCTTCGCTGTAGACGGGTGGCAGGAGTGAGCCCGCTCCTGTCAATCGGCTGGTGATAAGTCTTTTCGGAGACATTGCTGTAGGGTTAGTGCTGCAGATAAGGGTGGCGGGTTTACCCGTTGGATCCTCGCCCTGATGCTGTAGCACTATATTCTGGGTGTACTCCAGGTAAGCGCCGTGCCTGGTTTTTGCCAGATGACCGGCACACTGCCTCCCTTGTTGGACTCCGTGGTGGGTGGAGCACACCAGGATGAATACATCTCTCTGTCATGGATCCTGAAATTTTGTGCCCGGGTAAAGGCTCGTTTTACCCAACATCAACATAGATACTATTGCTACTAATTCCGCTTTTTAATCTTGTCACTACCAAATAATGAAATGTCCCTGAAATCACCATTTGCCATACAGAAAGCACTAAAAGGAATAGGAGGAGATCCGAAATCTGTTAAAAGCTACGATCCACAGACCTACTTATTGAAACTACATCTGCCTTACAAACTAAGTCTTTCCTATTGGCCAAAAACGTTTTTAGATTGCCGTTAACCGTAAGTCCTCATAGATCACTAAATTCCAGTCGAGGTGTCATTTCAGAACCTGACCTGTTGACCACCCCTGAAGCAGAAATCCTGATGGATTTTCTGATCAGGGGGTTATCCAGGTCAGGAGAATTACAATTAAAAAAGATAGCACAATTATTCCTACAAAACATTAATATTAACATTCAATAGCCCGAAACTCTCAACTAAATAAAAGCAGGTTATTTAAACTGTAAAATCCGTCCATACATTCCGAATCCTCTGCGCTGTTTAAATGCCAGAGGTTGGACATTCTCAAACTTCCTGCCGTGGGCAATTGACGTGCTCTAGATGCGCAACTGTTGGTCATCCTTCCACAGATTGCAGTCTGAGCAGAAATGCGTTAATTGTTCACAGCCTCATTGTCCGACTCAAAACTGTGCCCTAAATGGAAAATTGAAAAAGAAATCCAAACTATTAAAACTAATAAAAATATATCATATGTAGAAGCCCGAAATTAATAGCCCCACAACCATCTCAAACTTACGCTCAGGCTGCTAAAACATTAACGGTAAGCAGTTCCTCACAAACAGATGAAAATATTACTAAAATAGTTTGCCCACCATTAAAATTGTTACAACCTACAATATCCGTTCCAAACAAATGCCATACAGAATTCCTACAGTTAACAAATCATGTACCTCAACTCAAGCACAACTCATACCATCCTCATCTTCCGTTAATATTGCATCCGTATCAGATTCTCAGCCACCTATTCCTTTGTTTACTAATGCTCCCTCCACGTCCAATAGTGTCTTGAATCTGTCGCATTATCCTCATCCAAACAAACACCTTCTCCTTCGACATGCCCCATTTCTACAGTCTCACCCGCCACATCTACTAGTCTATCTACCTCAGTTGCATCTGTCTCATCCAGTAAAGCACCTTCTTCATCCACAGTATCAATGTTTACACCTTTAACAAATGAAGCAAGTCCTGTTATTTCAACTGATACGACTACATCCAATACCATACTTCCACAACTCAAGCTTCAAAACTCGTAACAAAAGCGGCCCCCTAAAAAAAAATAAAAAACCGAATGTAGAAATCAAGATGACACACATAAACCCAAAAAGTCCGCACCTGTCGAATATACTACGGATGAGGAAGACACTATTATGTACGACGTGGAGGAAGAGGAGAGGAATATGAACCGGATCCTAACTTCACGTATAAAAACGGAAAAACATACCACAAAGGATTTTTACTTTAACCCCTACTAAAATAGAAACTGACCTTTTCTCAATTATACTTATTGAATTGGTGGGAATCCCCCACCCCACCGATTCAGAAACGATTAAATTACGGTCTAGATTTTATTAAGAAATTTTATAACTTTATTTACACTCTTTCATTTATCTGTTTTTTAAGATGTCTGTTATTTAAGATCTTATCTGACATGTGTGATGAGGGGAAACCCCTCACCAAAAATTGTTCTACTTTTAATCATTGGAAACCAATTTTTATGCGATTTGAAATTTTAACTTTTATTGAACTGTGTTTCATTATTTTTAGATATTTCGTCCTATATTTTAATATTTTACGAATGTTTGGCGCAGCATAGCCAAAGTTGGCTCTTGCGCCATAAAACCCAAAACTCACTTCACTCACT